>JAODAL010011280.1:0-100762 GCA_025379985.1 Phyllomedusa bahiana | reverse complement strand
AAAAAATTAAATACATTTTCATAAAAATTTGGCAAACCAGAACCTGTAAGGCTTTAGGGAGGAGCCGAAACCATCGAGAATAGCTTGAACCTTCCCGGGGTCCATACGGAATGAGTTCTGAGTCAAAATATATCCCAGGAAAGGTACCTCCTGAACCCCAAAAACACATTTCTCAATTTTGACAAACAAACGATTTACCTTTAAGATCTGCAAAACTTGTCGCACGTGTTTAACGTGGGCAGACCAATCCTGCGAATAAATTAAGATGTCATCCAGAAAAACAACCATACAATGACCAAAGATATCTCGGAAAACATTGATAACAAGATTCTGGAAGACCGCGGGAGCGTTATACAACCCAAAGGGCATAACAAGATATTCAATATGGCCCTACGGGGTATTAAATGCAGTCTTCCATTCGTTCCCCTCCTTGATTCGAATAAGGTTGTAAGCCCCTCTTAACCATTACCTTATTGAGTTCCCGGAAATCAATGCAAGGGTGGAGACTTCCATCTTTTTTCTTGACAAAAAAGAACTCAGCCCCCATAGGCGACACAGAAGGCCGGATGTGGCCTTTCTGTAGACTCTCAGCAATGTACTGCTTCATAGCAAGTCTCTCCGGACCAGACAGATTGTATATCCTGCCATTAGGAAATTTCACCCCAGGCAAAAATTTAATGGCACAATCATAGGACCTATGCGGGGGTAATCTCTCAGATTGACTCTTAGAAAAAAACACTGCCAGGTCTCGGATAAAGGCAGGAATCTGCTCAATCTCCGCATTGCCCAGGATGATAGGAAGACATTTATTAATGCATTGCTTACCCCACCTAATCAAATCTCCAGAATTCCAATCAAACACAGGGTTGTGCTTCTGAAGCCAGGGCAACCCTAATACTACGTCAGCAGGTAAGCCCTCCATGATAAACAGGATATACCTCTCAGTGTACATAGATCCCACCAGCATCTCAAGATCAGTAGTGCAATGTTGGATCTTGCCTCTGACCAACGGGGTAGAATCTATCGGCACAACCTGCAAGGAATCAGATAGAGGCCTCCAGGGAAGGCCCAGATGCTTAACGAACGATAAGTCCAAAAAATTGGAAGCTGATCCCAAATCCAAAAAGGCACTCCCGGTACCAGACGTGGAAAGATATGTATTCTTAACTGGAAGCAACAGTTTCTTTAACACCATAGGAAATACCTGTTCGCCGAGGTGACCTTCCCGCGAGTCACCTAGGCGCTGGAGTCTCTCAGCCGGGACCTCCTTTTTGGGGCACTTACGGATGCGACGTGAGCTCCTGTGGTCACTTACTGGGCCCGCAGACGAGGCTCCTTGTTGCAGAGGCTCCTCGGGGGTATCTCCTCGGGTCCTGGAGAGGTGACAGAACTAGGCAGCGGAGTAACGCGGGGTACCGGAATAAACGTCTTCTCCTGGCATCTCTCTCCCTAAACCGTCTATCCAAGCGAACAGTCAAAGCCATAGCCCCACCAAGCGTGCCAGGGGTTGGATAAGCTACCAACATGTCTTTTATATGGTCAGCTAACCCCAGTCTTAACTGGCACCTAAGGGCTGGGTCATTCCACCCTGACGGAACACACCAACGCCGGAACGCTGAACAATACTCCTCCACTGTCCTCTTGCGGTGTCTTAAAGTTGTGAGCTGCGTCTCAGCCACTGCCTCCTTATCAGGATTGTCAAAAAGAAGCCTCAGGGAGTTGAAAAAACAGTCCACTGAAGACAATTTGGGCGAGTCGGGGGGTAGTGAGAAAGCCCATTCCTGGGGGGACCCTTGGAGTAGGGACATAATAATTCCCACCTGCTGCTCCACATTACCTGAGGTACGTGGGCGGAGACGAAAGTGCAGATAGCATCCCTCCTTAAACACTAAAAAAAAGCCTTTCTGTCTCCTGAGAACCTCTCAGGTAACTGAATAGGGGGTTCAACAAAAGGGGGAAGTGGTGTCGGAGGACTACCAGCCTGAGGGGTACCCTGGGAGGCCTCCTGCTGCTGCACTCTCAGTGCCAAATCCTGAATCAACTGGGTAAGACCCTGCATCTGCTCTACTACTGCAGTCATGGGGTTCATGGTGCATGGAGAGCAGAGAAACAGCAGCCTGTCAAACTGTCACGTCAGAGGAGGTGCAGTGGGCCCTGACAGCCACCCAGCTCACTGTCCCTGCCTACTTGGCATGTTGCCCTAGATGGCAGATCCAAACTGGATGGCAGTCCCTATGCTGCTAAGTGCAGGGCCATCAGGGAAAATACAAAGTCAATCAGTCCGGGTCAGCAACGGTGCGGTAACGGATAAGCCAAGAAACATGAGGCAAACGAATGGTCAGAAACAAGACGGGGTCAAAACACGGTCAGGAGTGCAGTACAAAAACGGAGGCAAAAGCGAGGTCAGAAACAGGCCGAGGTCAGAAACACAGGAAGACAACTAACAAGACTACAGGGGAAAAACAAGGGAACACCTTTGACAGGCAAAGCCTGGAGGAAGTGAGGAGGTTTAAAAGGTCTGCCCGGACACCACCCCCGTAGCTGATTGGTGCGGCATCCGGGCCCTCCTATTGGTCCTGAGAGACACACCCTCAGTTTGGAGAGGCTGCAGAGCTGTCACTCCTGGTTCAGGAGCAGCACCTCTCCCAGGGGGTGATCTGAGGCCAAACCTATTAACCCTTGCAGGTCGTTGCATTAAACGGGTGAAAGGCTGTCCAGATAAACGTATCCTGACACTACCATTCAAAAGTATGGGGTCACCCAGATAGTTTTGTGTTTTCCCTGTAGACTCATACTTTTATTTATCAAATGAGTTTCAAATTGAATAATAATATAGTCGAGACATTGACAAGGTTAGAAATAATAATTTTTATTTAAAATAATAATTTTCCACTTCAAACTTTGCTTTCGTCAAAGAATGCTCCCTTTGCAGCAATTGCGGACCTTTGGCATTCTAGCTGTTAATTTGCTGAGGTAATCTGGAGAAATTTCACCCCATGCTTTCAGAAGCCCCTCCCATAAATTGGATTGGCTTGATGTGCACTTTTTGTGTACCATACGGTCAAGCTGCTCCCACAACAGCTCAATGGGGTTGAGATCTGGTGACTGCGCTGGCCACTCCATTACTGATAGAATACCAGCTGCCTGCTTCTTCCCTAAATAGTTCTTGCATAATTTGGAGGTGTGCTTTGGCTCATTGTCCTGTTGCAGGATGAAATTGGCTCCAATCAAGCGCTGTCCACAGGGTATGGCATGTCATTGCAAAATGGAGTGATAGCCTTCCTTATTCAAAATCCATTTTACCTTGTACAAATCTCCCACTCTATCAGCACCAAAGCAACCCCAAACCATCACATTACCACCACTATGCTTGTCAGATGGCGTCAGGCACTCTTCCAGCATCTTTTCAGTTGTTCTGCTTCTCACAAATGTTCTTGTGTGTGATCCAAACACCTCAAACTTCGATTCGTCCATAACACTTTTTTCCAATCTTTCTTTGTCGAATGTCTGTTTTTTTATCCCATATTAATCTTTTCCTTTTATAAGCCAGTCTCAGATATGGATTTTTCTTTGCCACTCTGCTCTGAAGGCCAGCAGCCCGGAGTCGCCTCTTCACTGTAGACGTTGACACTGGTGTTTTGTGGGTACTATTTAATGAAGCTGCCAGTTGAGCACCTGTGAGGCATCGATTTCTCAAACTAGAGACTGTCCTTGTCTTGCTGTTCAGTTGTGCAGCAGGGCCTCCCACCTCTCTGTCTACTCTGGTTAGAGCCTGTTTGTGCTCTCCTCTGAAGGGAGTAGAACGCACCATTGTAGGAAATCTTCGGTTTCTTGGCAATTTCTCGCATGGAATAGCCTTCATCTCTCAGCACAAGAATAGACTGTCAAGTTTCACATAAAAAGTTCTCTTTTTCTGGCCATTAGCGAGTTTAATTGAACCAACAAATTTAATACTCTAGATTCTCAACTAGCTCAAAGGAAGGTCCGTTTTATTGCTTCTCTAATCAGCAAAACTGTTTTCAGCTGTGCTAACATGCTTGCACAAGGGTTTTCAATGGTGTTTAAAATATCCAATAGCATTCTTACACAGTTAGCAAACACAATGTACCATTAGAACACTGGAGTGATGGTTGTTGGAAATGGGGCTCTATACACCTATGTAGATATTGTATTAACAACCAGGCATTTGCAGCTAGAATAGTCATTTACCACATTAACAATGTATACAGTGTATTTCTGATTCATTTAGTGTTACCTTTATGGAAAAAAACTGTGCTTTTCTTTCAAAAATAAGGAAATTTCTAAGTGACCCCAAACATTTGAACGGTAGTGTAAATATATGTGAAAAATAGGTAGCACCCCCCATAATCAGTATGTCACTGGTCAATGCATACATAAAAAGAAAAAACTTGCAGCACTCACAAAAGTTAGGAGCCAAAACATTGCCGATGCACATGGAGTAAAGATCCACTTTTTTCCAAATTTTTGTGAGTTCTGAAAGTCTTCTGTAAAGTATATGCAGTTGAAACCAGAAGTTTACATACACTATATAAATAAACACATGCTTGTTTTTCTCATTATCTGACATGAATTTAGAATAAACCTTACCCGTTTTAGGTCAATTAGGACTACCAAAATTATTTATATTTGCCAAACGCCAGAACAATGAGAGATAATTTTTTAAGCCAATTTTATCATATATATATATATATATATATATATATATATATATATATATATATTATATATATATATATATATATATATATATATATATATATATATATATATATTAATATATATGGTGTGTGTGTGTGTGTGTGTGTGTGTGTGTGTGTGTGTAAAATGAAGTCATATAAGAGAATATTGTAAAAAATACAATGTATAGATAGAATTTGAGGCAGAACTCTAGAAAACGGTTTGGATATAGTCACGGTCCGAGCCGCGATCCTGTCCATCGCCACGACCACTGCTGTCACCGTGTACATTCCTATCGCCGCTGCTTGCCCACCTGTGGTTGCTGTGCGGCTTTCCCATGTTGGCCATGCTGCTCCTCCATCTTGGCTGCTGCCCTAATTCCTTGCCCCAATAGAGGGCGGCGGCCACATCTTCCACTCCTTTATACCCACAGTGTGCAGCAGGGTTGGGCTTCCTCTGCCAATCCCCTTATACCTTTGCGTTTATAAGTCTGCTTCTCCCTACACTCCCTGCCTGATCCTTGTTATTACATGTTGTGCAGTTTATGTTGTTGTCTCTTGTTTTAGTTGGTTGTTGGTTTGTGTTTTCTCATCTTGTTTGTTAGCAGTCTGGTGTGCATACGCTGTCTTGTTTGTGCCCTTGTGGTAATCTCTATATTTGATTAGTCTCTATGTTGGTCTCCATGTGTCTGTGTCTTTGTCTGTGAGTTTCTTTACCTTGTTCTCTGCCTGTGTTCTTGCCCTGGTCGTGCATTGGTTCTTTGCCTGAGTTTATCTTAAGTCTCTGCTGGTCTCTGCTTATGTTCTTGGTGTTGTTTCCAGTCTGTCTATGTGTTGTTCCTTTGCCTTATGTTTAATCCTTCTGTTTGGCATCCATTTTGTCCTGTCTTTGTCTGTTTGTACCTGCACATATCTGTACCTACTCTACTTTATCTTTGTTCCTATTCTGTTGGTACCTAGCTTTGGCACTTCTGGCGTGTCTGGTCAGCTGCCACTGCTGGGGACTGCTCTGAGTTGTCGGGGAAAGCCATCCTTACCATCAAAGGCTCTGTGAAGATGCCCGACGGCCGCTTAGTTACGCCCCCTTGGAGGAATCCTGGCAGTGGCCCAGTGGGTCCACTACCTGCTTTACCCGCTCATTCGCTACAGAGATAATAGATGGAAATGCTCTTTTAATGCTTTGTTTGTATTTTGCTGCCACACCAGTGTCCAACTATGTTAATTTTTTTTTTTAAAAAAAGGCTTTTTGGATGTGCAGACTAAACATTGTTTTTCTAGACTGTTTGTATGGGGGATTGGCTGCACCCACTTTGGTTTTTTGCTCCCCACCCACCTGAACAGGTTTTTAAATCAATGCAGAGTAGCTTGTAGCTGGAATTTACTCTCCCCAAAATGTGGAGGTCTGAACAGACAAGTGAGGTAACATATAGTGTAGGTTCCCACCTGTATTGAGGTTGCCTGGCCAATGGCAGGTGGGCTTAAACAGATTTGATGTAAAATGTAGAAAACGGTTTGGATGTAATACATCGAAATGCTCTTTTAATGCTGTGTTTCAGCTCCAGCCGTTCGCTGCCTAAACTGTACTAAAATGGATCTAAAAATGTTTTGTAATTGAAGAAAATGAGAGTTATTGGCAAGCAGCAATATAATAAAGAAGCAAACCAAAACAAGAAACGTACATGTATTGTGTATATAAATGCAAAAAAAAGCTAAAACAGAAAGAAGAAAAATTTCACTCTCTCCAAATGTTTAATTTAATTAACTTTAATGCAAAAGGCTTATTACTTCTGAACTTGAAAGATTTTGACTTTATCATTGAAAAGGTACACTGAGTATAATATACTGTCTTGAATTAAGTGGTTCTGCAATTAACTTTGTAGGGCTGGATCTATTCAATGTTTTATACAAACCATCATAATTACCATTTCTTCGATGCTTGTCCTTCTGATTGCCTCCTCAATAGTTTATGTAAAAGTCAAATAAACAGTGTTATACTTACCCAAAAAGGATAAAAACAGTATATGTTGAAATGTGAAAACTGCCTGTGATGGAGTAATGCAACCGGCACAGGAACATCAGCTCAGATCTAAGAATTCGAAGGGTGAAATAGGGTTGTTAGTAACCCTATTGTGACTGTGTTCTACCCTCCTTACAAAACTACCACCAAACTGTGGGTTTGTTATATACTTTTGCACTATTGTGTTTTCTGCTAATATGCCTTTTATTTGAAGATTCCACTGTGTCACATAAAAGTATTGTATTTATATGGTACCTATCTGGTTTGGCAACATGGGGCGACATGTATGAACGAGACTGCACCAGAAGTCTGGCGTCTTTTCAGCCCGACATCTAGCGCAGCACCGTTCGTAATAATTTTAAACCTACTGCACACTAATATCAGGTGCATTACAGAGCGCCCAAGCCACTTTGTAATGTGCCCGATTTCTGAGGGGTGTAGGAGGCAGGGCACATTAGAACCGTACGAAGCTGCACATTTATAGCGTCAGTACGGCAATTCCAGGTGCATTACTGCTGGAACAGGTAAACCACTTTCAAAGTGGTTTACCTGAGCCAGAAGTGTCACTTCTGCGCTAGAATGCACCTGATTTATGACACGCAGTAGACTGGGTTCATAAATCATGTGCAATCTACACTATCTACGGTATATGTGCACAAAAATTGGTGTCTAAACGCCAAAACTCATACTTGTCGCCCACGGTGGCTACAGTTACTTAGTTCATGCTCATTAAGGAATGCTCCATGGAAAACAGAATTGGTGGCTGGAAGACCATAGGACTAACTAGTGAACAAGTTTCCGGCTGCTCCTAAAACAACTTCTGCCACTCTGAGGTGTAATGTTATGTAGTGGAATGTGACATTGAGCTGAGCAGTCAGCAAGTTAGACAGTAATATTCTAAGCCTGTGTGATGAGCCATCAATGGCACAGGGGCAAGGGAGATGGACAGCAGAACTGGTGCTGTGCTCGTCCATGCGACGTGTATTTCAATTATAATCCACGCGGATTCCAACATGAAATGCACTTGTAAAAGCATCCCCATTGATATCATGTGTGTTTTTAGATAAAAAAAAAAAAAAAAAAAAAAACATAGAACATGTTCATTCTTTGTATTTCGGATCTGTATTCAAAACCCCATACAGATGAATGGGACTTGTTTTCTGACGTGGATGTTGACAGAATAAAAAACAACCTAAAATGTACATGAAATACTCATTGATAACCTCATCATCCGACACTATTTTCAACAGATGAATCAGACGAGAAACTGACAAGTAAATTTTAATAGTCGTCTGAATGTACCCTAAAACCTGAAGCTGAAGAGACCTGACCTTTGGACTGCTGCTTGGTTAGTGGAAGAGGTTTCCCCATACAATCCTAATTGGTGGCAGTAAGAGCAGTGGTAGTGAACAGTGCCTACTGAACAATGAATGACTGTGAAAAGCCAGACAAACATCTTAGACAACAGGATTCCTGGAGCAAGGTGACATCTGTGACATCTAAATCATCGGTGCAAGTAGTACAATGCAGAGCATGGACTGTTGCTGTTAGTGACTGAGTAATACAGAGCCCTTGGATTACAAGATTATGTATACATGTTATCTGTAACCACTTGTACAACAATCTTTAACCCCTTACCGCTGCAGACAGTTTTGACTTTCCTGACAGAGCCCCATTTTTTAAATCTGACAAGTTTAACTTTATGTCAGAATAACTTTTTGACGCTTTTACCTATCCCTGTGATTTAGAGAATGTCTACTCCTGACTCATTATGCTTTGAGGTAGTAAGAAACTTTGGTCCATACAATCCTTGGTTATTTGTGAAAAATAATCTCCCGCCCGATATACTCTCTTCCCTTAAGAGTAATTTTCAACAAGTGGCAAACTCATTCCCTTAAATATTTAGGCACCTTTATTTACTATTTGATACAAAACCCTCTATCAGTCTAAATTTCCACCACACTTCAAGGAATTGAAAGGTACAATTCAAAAATGGCAATCTAACCATCTCCTTCTTTTGGTCGAATTAATATGGTTAAAATGTCTATTCTGCCCAAGCTCCTCTACGTTTTTGAAATCCTCCCTGTGGCAGTACCCCTTAGGTTATATTGACACGGCTTATTTTGGGGCGCATTTTGCCAGGTATTGAGAGCGTACTGTGCTCTAATATGAGCAAAATGTGCCCCAATCATTACGGTAATCCACAGTTCTCATAGAGAACTCTGGATTACGCCTCCTCTCCCCGTGTACATAATAGGATCGTATTGTAGGCCCGGGGAGATAATTGACATGTCATTTATTCACGGCACTTACGCGCTGTGAGTAATGACAGTCTATGGGGCCGGCGGGCTGCTGTCCCCCCCTCCCGCTGGAGTACGTGCCAATTGCTGTGAGCTCCTGAACACTCGGCATAATTGCGGGGCGTACTGTACGCCCTGCAATTAGCTGTGTGAACATAGCCTTAGTGAATTGAGGTCTCTTCAAATTGCTTCTCTCGAATTTATCTTGGCCCAGGGTACGCATAGGGTGTCCACTTTGATGATTAGCAAGCAGATGGGAGGGTTGGTGGTTCCCAATTTGCTTTATTACTATTGGGCCACCCATATCCATCATATACCAGATGGATCAGTTCTGAGATCATACGCAAAGTGGATGGAGGTGGAGAAACTCTGGATGGCATGCAAACATCTGAATGCCTACCTCTGGTACTCGTGTGCCCTTCCGGATGGGATAAATCTATTGGACCCTATAAATATCCAGTAAAATTTTGGAACTTCTGCAAAACCAAATTCCATTTGGCTTCCCAGGTATCACCTATGACATCATTTGTCTGTACACCCCTTCTACTCACTAGTTCCTCTGGGTACTTTGCTCGACCATGGCTGGGGTGAGATCTGTTTCGTTTTTTGGATATTATAAAAGCCCAAGATAGGCTGGCAGGTGGCAGCTAGATCCTCTACCTGTGTCAGCCACAAGGAAAATTTATATAAAATTTGATTCTTTTGGTACCACACTCCAAAAAACTACAAAGCCACACTTGCAGTTCAATGGCTGGGAGATACACTGAATCCCATTAGCAGGCATCTCTGGCCCTTGTGCTATTAGTTGATACAGTAGCTACAGTACGCAGGATCGCAAGCCCCGGCAAGGCTCCTCATTTGTTGCGAGTAGAGATGGGCGAATTGATTCTAACGAAGTGGAATTCGTTTAGAATTTCAGGAAAACTTCGGTTCTGAACGAAGTCGAAGTTTGGGGTACTTCGGGTGAACAAAGTGTGCTTTTGATTGATAAAATGGCTGCGAGCACATGGCGTTACATGGGGCAAAGCACTCTGGGAGGAAGAAGGGCATAGCCTGCATGACATGTGCAGAGATGAAGCCAATCAGAGACCGGCGGGATTCTGTGACGTCACCGCACTATATAAGTCCGGGTGTGATGCTGGGAGCTCACACTCCTCTCACTGTACTGATCAGGGAAGGTGCTGCTGCGGCTGATTGTGATAGCGATAGCTCTTACTGAAGAACTGATTTTTATACAGCGATTTTTGTGGGGTGTCTCAGCTTGTCTCAGAGACTGCTTCTCTTAATGTTCTATTTCTGATTTTTTTGGGATTGGATCTGAAGTCCAGTGTGCGTCCACTGCAGCTGCATATACATTTTAATGCTATCTGCTCACAGCACATTGAATATCCAAGGGGGATCTAAGCCAGTTCCTGTTGTATTCATTTAAAGAAACAGCGTTTTTACAATACAAATACCACTTCATTTTTGGCTGCTCAATTCTTTTGCGCAATTTACATCCAGGGGTTAATTAAGCGTTGTTTTTCTGCTGTGGTGACTCCAAGAAACCGTCTTTTTCACTGCCAAAAAATAAAATTTTCCTGTAGCCTAATTCACAAGCGAAGGTTAATTACAATTTTTTCTCTTGTTGTGTAGCGTAGAAAACACGCCATTGTAACATGCTACAAAGCTCGTAGTTTGTGGTTGCTCAATTGTTTGGCGCAATTACATCCAGGGGTTAATTAAGCATTGTTTTTCTGCTGTGGTGACAAAAATAAACCGTCTTTTTCACTGCCAAAAATTACAATTTTCCTGTAGCATAATTCACAAGCGAAGGTTAATTACAATTTTTTCTCTTGTTGTGTAGCGTAGAAAACACGCCATTGTAACACACTACAAAGCTCGTAGTTTTTGGTTGCTCAATTCGTTTGCGCAATTTACATCTGGGGTTAATTAAGCGTTGTTCTGCAGTTGTACTCAGTAAAAGAAACTTTGTTTTTCACCGCCACAGAAGAAATTCTGTAGCATAATTCATATCCGAAGGTTAATTAAGCCTGTTTGTGCTTTTATATTCAGTAAAATACACAGAGTTTTTAAACGGCACATACAAGTCAATTTTTCCTGCCCATTTGTGGAGCGCAATTTATATCCAAGGGTTAACAAGCTTGTTTCTGGGTTCATTTGGAGTCAAATACAGGGTGTGTATTTATCATATACAGATATCTTCATCAAACAGTGTCTGTACATTTTAGAACAAACAGTATGTCAGACAGAGAGGTGGCAGGCTCTTTACCTGCGAGTGGCAGAGGCACAAACATTCCAGGCCCAGGTCGCAGCACAGCAAGGGGACGTCGCAGCAGGGGTCACTCGGTGAGGCCACAACTGCCGCTGTCATCTAGCGGCCGTGTACTGACTAGCAACCCCATGGTTCTTGATTGGTTGACTAGGTCATCCACTTCCTCCCAGATGACATCTGACAACCCGAGCCAAGAGTCGGTGGGAACGTCAGACACAACCCTTAGTTGGCATGGCCCGGGAGTGGGTCAGCGGCCCTCACCTGTCCTAAACCCGCTTCTGTCCCACCCCTTTTCCCTCACCAGAGACTGCTATTTCGGGGG
Source organism: Phyllomedusa bahiana (assembly GCA_025379985.1). Lineage (NCBI taxonomy): Eukaryota > Metazoa > Chordata > Amphibia > Anura > Hylidae > Phyllomedusa > Phyllomedusa bahiana. The sequence goes on along the minus strand of JAODAL010011280.1, from coordinate 89,151 downwards.
CTCAGCGCTATGTTGGCGATTACGTTGCTATCGAGATCGACGATATTTCGAAGTGGCCGCTATCGAAAAGGGTTTTTTTCGATAGTGACGTCGATTATGCGATGACCATTAAAAGCTAGGGGAGAGCAATAACACCTTCTTTATACACCCAAAACAAGGCTGGAGAACTAAAAATTAACATCCCAACATTTAAATGGTACTCTACATTTTAGGCAACACACTTAGGTTTAAAAAATCACAGAAAAAATCACAACCATTCACTTTCCTGTCTTTCCATAGCCGACCCTTTAAACCGCACACCCACAAATTAAAAGTGCCAAAGGCAGTAGATTTGAACCATCATTATTTGAACGGGACATTAAATTTCCCCAGTCCTGGCCACAGCATGACCCCAAACCTGCAGCCCCCCCACTTTTAAAAAATTGCCGGAAAAAGGATTTTTTCAACCACCATTTTAGTTTCACGGGACATTGACTATACCTGTCCTGGGCCCAGCATCCCCCCCAAACCTGCATGACCCCCACTTTTAAAAAGGGGGGGGCCGGGAAAAAAGTTTTTCACCCCCCATTTTAGTTTCACGGACATTGACTATACCTTCCGGGCCACAGATGCCCCGGGGGCCCGGGATTTTACAGTGGGTCGGTGGAGCCCAGCTGGCGTCCGCATCTATTAACACGCAGGTTAAAATGCCCTGGGGGGGCGCAGCAAGAAAACTGTCATGCTGAAGCGATGGGAAGCGAAGTGTAGAACTCCAGCCTTCCTCAGTACAAAAGTCAAACCTGGAGCGCTGTCCCTCCTATGAGTGGGGGACCAATTGACTTCATTTGGGAAATACTGGTGGTTTAACGCTCCTTTTACACCCGGGTCCCTTTGTTTTGGGCATTTTTTCTCTTTTTACTCAGTGCGGAGGAAATGGTCTCTGTACTTTGTTCTCTGCCCGTCCCAACTCCAGCCCTTTGAATAACCACACTGCAAGTTTTCCGTACCTCCCTTGTACTTTCAGAGGAATTTTTTAACAGCTATTTTGGTAAGCAAGTTTTTTAGTATTTTAAATTTCTAGAAAAACTTTTTTTAAAATAGGATGGAATCCCACCATGTTTTTTTTTTCCTTTTTTTTCATTGAATTAAATGGTTTTTCTCAATACAGGAATTGATAGCTAGTTAAAGATCTTGAAAAAACAAGTCATTTTGAAATATGTGTCCATTAACAGTGTCCTACCTTTTCCTGTTTCTGACAGCACCATCACCCTTAGCCACTCTTAAATTGTGAAAACAAATGTCTGTTAGAAACAACTTTTTTTTTAAAATAGACCTGTAGTAAGCTCATGTCACAGAAAAACCCCCCAAAAATTAAAAAGCAAAAACCCTTGACCATTTTGGACAATTGTGAAAACAAATGTCTGTTAGAAACAAATTTTTTTAGAATAGGACCTGAGTAAAAGCTGCTTTCACAGAAAAATCCCCCCAAAAATTTCAAAGCTGAACCTTGAGCCATTTTTGGACAATTTGAAGAAAAATTTTCTGTTAGAAACAACTTTTTTTTAGAAAAACCCTCTGTATAGCTGCATGTACAGAAAAATGCCCCCAAAAATTCAAAGCGCCCCATAGCCATTTTTAAAATGTGAAAACAAATGTCTATTAGAAACAAATTTTTTCGAATGGCCCGTATTTTGCGCTTTTTCAAAGCAAAATCCCCCAAAAATTAAAAGCAGACCCTTAGCCACTTTGGAAAATTTGTGAAGAACAAATGTCTGTTGAAACAAAATTTTTCTAAAAGTACCGTAGTATTCTTGCATTTAAAAGCAGCAGACCCAAAAATTAAAAAAAAATGACTTCTCACCACTTTTTAAAAATTTGGAGGAGAAATGCCACTTAGAAGCCACATTTCTGTTCCAAAGGCCCCAGATTATTCGTAATCCACACTAAAACCCCCAAAAAAATTTATAAAATGACTTCTCAGCCACTTTTAAAAAATTTTGGGGGGGGGAAAATGCCACTTAAAAGCCAAAGGACCATAATTATAGTTGTATCTCCAGCAAAAAGACCTCAAAACTATTGAAAATGCGAAAACTTTTTAAATAAAAGTGGAAATGGAATACGGTTTTGTCATGAACCTTGCTTCTTTTACAGTCTCCTCCACAAAACCACAAAATGAACTGTTGGGAAAAGAGAATAAAAATTGCAGTAAAAAAATTTATCATTTAAAAAAAAATTTTTAAAGGGGGACCATTCTTTTTTGAAAAGGGAATGTGAAGTAGACCGGCAACTAACGGTGACCCGGCAATTGGGCCACAAAACATCATCAAGATCCATGCCTGATTCACTTGATGAAAGTAAAACGATCCACATTATCTTGGAAAGCCGGATGCTTGTCTGTAATGACTCCCCGCTGTCGAAGGCCCGCTCAGAAATGACGCTGCTGCTGGCAGGACAACACCTCTTGGGCCCCGGATAGCCACTCGGGCCATTCGCCATTTTTGGATCCCCAAAGTCTTTTGGGTCCGGAACACTGCAAAAAACACGGTGTTGAGACCAATTCTGCACATGACTTAAGTGATCTTGTGGTTGGATGTTGCCCTGCTTGGTGAGGGGGGAAAAACAAAGTTTCCCAGGGGTCACCCATTAGGCTTCTGCCACCTTCCCTCTGCTGCCCCCGACGCCTACTTGCACTCTACGCTGCACGTCGCGATGTTGTTCCCCCGTGACATTGGGGAACGTGAAGCGACCAACAGTTCTCCATTTGATCAATCAAAAGGGTCTCCTTTTCCTGCATTTTACCCCCTCTATTTGGTGGGGGGAAGGAAATTGCTGTTTTTTTTGTTTTTGTACGGGACCCGGGGGAGGGTGGCCACCCAAACTGTTTTCATTTTGATGGCCCTTTAATGCGAGATCATTTTGGGAGAAAGGGAGCTCCAAGCACTCTTTGGAGAGATGGAGCCTTAAATTTCCCAAGCCTCTGGGTCGAGGGGCACTAGAAAATTTGATTTTCCTCATCTTCCTCCCCGCCTAAAATTCCCCAACCCTTCCAAGGCGGGGACGTGGGAAAACATCGGGTCTGGGAAACCTCCTCCTCTTCCTCTGCTGGTCCGGCCAGTTTCAACACACCCTACTTGCCTGAATGAGCACCCTGAGAGTGATGCCACCTTGGCACTAGCTCGGACCCCGAACCATGCCAAATGAAGACCGATAAAATTGGAAACTGTCGGGCCTTGGGGTTTTGACGGGGGAGAAAGGTCCGGTCCGCATCTTTTCCCCTGCTCCTCCTCCGCGCGGCGGCCCCTTTTTGTTTCAGAGTGTCCAACATCGTTCCAGAAGTAAGACCCCACAATGCTCATGCTGCAAGGCATTGCCCGACGACAATTTTGGGTGGCTTTTTTAAAAACTGGCAAGGATGGTCAGAGCTCTTTCACCTCCCTTTCCACCTGGGGTGGTTCAACCCCCCGGGTCCGTACCCGCTGTTGTCGGGCCAGTTCACTCTACTGCGTAAGGCATTGCGCTGCGCCAAAATCGCTGAGCATGTGGAGGTGGAATTCCAGCGGGGGTGCCACGTCAAAATGAAGGGTTTGACGGGGGGGCCCAGCTGACCTGAAAAAGCAGCCGCGGCAAGCGGGGTCGAACGCGGAAGTCGAACTCAGACCTCGAGCCTTCTTCAGCAGGAGTCCAGACCCGGGGGTAGCTCTTTAGAAATTTTTGGACGACAAAGGTTCATGACTGTGCCAGGAAAGGGGTGTCTCCACCCACCGATCTTAAGGGCGGCCACGTTTTCGCCCTTTTTTTGCACACCACCTTGCCCGGCCAAGGTTCTTGTCACCCACCAGCGCTCGGTCTCGTTGCTTAGAGCCTCCACAGCTCCTGACCCGGTGTGGGTGGGCTCCAAGGCAGATTAATTTTAACACCGGGCCCCCGGTGTCGCTGGGCAGTGATGCCACCAAGGACCTTGGGGAAAGAGCCCTCACCATCCCTCGGTTTGAAGAGCTGCGCCGGGCCTGGAGCCACGTCACCCCCAAGAACCCCCCAGCCCCACCCCTTACTGCACGAGATATAGCGGCCTTGGCCGGGTTACTAGTCCATTTTCGGGGGTGAATGGCTTTTCCCGGACACAGATGCAACAACGCGCTTGAAATTTTAGAGACACTGGCTGGGCCCGGGGGGGGACGGCTTTTTTCTGGCAAAGAAATGCCTGCTCGGCATCGGTAAATTGGGGCAAGCGAGGCCATGACGTGGCGGAACCCCTCTGTGTCCACCAGACGGAAAGGCAACATTTCCAAGGCCAAAAGCCTGGCAATGCCGACATTCGGCTTTTGGCTTTGGGGTGGTTTGGGGTTAAAGTGTTTCTCTGCTCCAAAACCGGGAAAACAAAGGGTGGGCTGCTAGCTGGGCCCCTGTACGGCGTGCAGGTCGCAAACTGGGGGAAGGAGAAGGGGTAGGAGGGTCTCTGGTGGTGCGGTGGGACTGGGGCGACGGTGGAGGCTGAAGGGAGCTGATCCTGATCAGACTCGAGAACATGGGCAGCTAGGAACGCTTTGGTGGCGGAGGAGGGAGCGGGACAAAGGGTGTGACAGGGTTGAGGCCCGCGCGGTCTGCCTTTTTTTGGGCCCAAGGGCCCTCCATTTCAAATCATGCATTCGCTGCATGTAACAGACATGTTTGGTGGTGGTTAAACCACTTTAAGGTTCTTTCCTCTACTTTTCGTTTAAGGCAAAGGCGGCATATGACATCGCTGGGTGAATCAGAGGCTTTCTTTAAAGAAGGCCCCGGCTTGAAGGTCCGGACCTTTTGACGGGGATAACGGGAGCAGGGTTTGCGCTGCCGTGGCGGCGGAATCATATCAGCGGGCTTTTGCGACCCGCCCTTCCCTTTTTTTTTGGCGGGGCCCGTATTGACACTACCCCATCGGCTTCCTCCCCCCCAGTGAGAACGCTCGCAAGCAAATTCTGCGGAAAAGACCAGTGGATCCGCAATGTCGTATCATCATCATCATCAAAACGGGTGACTTGGCGTCCGACTTCTGCATCCAAAGCTGCGGTACAAGAAGGGGCACGCAAGGCGTTTCCGACCGCCCGGGTTTTTGCCGATTGACCGGCTTCCTTTACCTCCTCTGATGGCATAGTAACTGGGGGTCAAGCAGACTAAATCATCCTCTTGATCTTTTAAAGCCTTTTGACCCCAACCGCATTTTGTCATCAAAAAAGGTCTTCAGACAATGGATTATCCAAGTGTGGTCACAGTTTACATTTGGGCTGCTTCATGTTGGACGGGTGCTGATGATGCTGATGACACATTTGTGCCGTGACTGCGAGGACGAGGGGTAAGACTGCTAGATCAGGTTTGCATTAAAAACCCCAAGGGGCAATTTGGGGACATTTCGTTACTTAATTCACAGGGCCCTGACCCACGTGACAGGCCGACGGTCCTGCAACTGACATCCGTGGCAGCTGTTGTCCCAGCACTAAGGGCACCTTTCTCCGAAAAAACCTCCCCCTCCAGTGCTACCCCCCTCTTTGCTCGCTTACCCCCTGAATTTCCTCCATGTTCAAAATATAAAAATTTGAGAAGGTTGGAAAAATTTTTTAAGTCTCTTATTAAAAAAACGGGAAATCCCACTATCTCAAATCCTCAATCAAAACAAAATTGCTGGATCAAATTTAACTGCAAGGGTCATCAACAAATCTGGATGGGCAAAAGTCAAAAAAACACGATCTGTTATTTTTGGGATAATAAACGGTATTTTTGCACCTTTTAAATTTACCTGTGGTGAAAAATAAATTGCGTTTTAAGATTTACGTAATCTGCGTCAGAACAGTGCTGGGTTTCGCAAATCAAAAAAAAACTAAACTGTTATGTTTTTAATAAAAAAGGATTTTTTGCACCTTTCATTCACCTTTTGGAATAAGAATTGCTGTTTTAAGATTTACTAGTGCTGCTCAAAAGAACAGTGCTGGGTGCGCAAAAACAAAAAAAACGTAAAGTTATGTTTTTTATATAAAAACGGTATTTTTTGACCTTTTTATTCCCTTGGGGAAAATAGAATTGCGTTTTTTAAAATTTTCGTAGATGCTGCGTCAAGAACAGTCTGGGTGCGCAAAAGTCAAAAAAAAACCCTTCGTTATGTTTTGATAAAAAACGGTATTTTTTGCACCTTTCAAATTTACCTGTGTGAAAATAGAATTGCTGTTTTAAGATTTTTCGTAATGCTGCGTCAATGAACAATTCTGGGTGCCAAAAGTAAAAAACACGTAAATGGATGTTTTCGTACATACACGGAATTTTTTTTTTCAACAAACAACCTGTGCTACTACAAAATTGCTAGATTGTATTTTTAAATGCAAGGGGGAAATTCAACAGTCACAGGTTAATGGGGAAAATTGAAACCTACGAAATGTATAGATAATAAAAGTGGATTTTTTCAGCTAACAAAGAACCTGCAGTTACTAGAAAGGGTTTATCCAAAATAAATTCACTGCCCAAAATACCAGGAAAATATTTCAAAAGCAAACTGTTAATAATAAAGTTTCCACTACATGGCTACACTAATCTTGTGAAATTTATCCAGTGTTTTTATAGATTTGAGCTTGTCTGTGTTCGCCCGCGGGGCCCCCCCCCCCCCCCACCCACTGCCGTGAAATTACAGCGTAATGGCTTTAAAAAATTTTCCCAGCTAACTACAAAAATCCAAATCCTAATCTAACTAAATTGGAAGGATCACACTAATGTAAGGTTTTTCTGTGCAGAAATAGACTAATTTCGCTGAGCGTTTTTGGGCCCCAGGGGAAGCGCAGGTCCTATCCCTATGAGACGCGAAGACACTGAGGCTGAACAGAAAACCTGTTTATTAAAACGGGTCATTGATTTTTTTCCCGCCCAACGCAAACCCTACACATCCCAGTCATGACTCGCACACACATCCCCCGCTCTATTCTTAATCTCATTTGCTGCCTCCAAATCACAGGAAGCGCCCCAAAAAGACGCATCTTAATGTGAGCCAATTTTAACCTTAATTATCGCATGATCTGGAAATTTCGATCACCATAAAAACCTTGCCGATTTCAACTTTGTCGATAAAAATCGCTCAACACTACTTTCAACTCAATGGCTGGGAGAACCTGAATCCCCTTAAGGGGTCTCTGCCCCTTTTCTACATGGGAAAAGATACAACAGGGCCGGTAAGAATGACAAATGCTCTAGGACATTCACAAACACATCTCCACATTTTTTAGATGCCCGATGACTGATTTCGGGAAATGGAAAAAAATCTATTTTTCCTTATATCTCTATTTTTTCAAAAAATTAGGGGGATTCATAGGAAAAATAATAACAGCCTCCTACACAAAAGAATGATTTTTTTTAATAAAAAACCCGTCCATCTGGACACATACTGGATTATCAATTCACCCTGAGCCTTTCTACTCCCTTAGTTTTGCTCCAACACCCCTTCCTCCCTTACCTCCCTCATGTTTAATGCCCGTGTCTTTATATGGTGTTATGTCTTTTTCTGTGAATTCTTATTGATGCTTGAGAGTATTATTACTATTTTTATGTTGTACCTCTTGTATTAAACTTGTTCATATCTTTCTAGAGACCAATATTGTACCTTGAGATTTTTTTTTCTATGGTTACTCAATGCTGTTTTGCTGCTACTTTGGAATATCTGAAAATGTTGGAGTTCTTAGTTTACATTTTTGATCAAAACTGTAAAGGCCCATTTACCAACGGCAAGGTGACCTCAATTTTAGGGGGTACCTACGCTATTTGCTACCTTTTTGGTGCGTTTTAAACATCCACATTTTAGGGAGAGAAAAGGGGAGATGGTAAAGGGCCTTTTCAGTTTTGATTAAAAATGTAAACAAGGGGCCCCATTATGAAAAACTTCTAGGTCAAAACTCACTTTCTTGTTTTTTGTTTTTTAGAATTTTAATTTTAGGTTTTTTATGCCTGTGGTATCAAATATGCATTCTTTATTTTTTATCCTTTTTGGAGCGATTGCCATTTGAAAAGGAGAAAAGGGTGGTGTACATGTTTTTTTTAATTATTTTTTGTGTTTTTTTGTTTTACTTTTTTGATTTTTTTTTTTTACTCTTTTTACTTTTCCCCGTAGGGGACTTGTATCAGTGATCTCCAGCTGACAGATACAGTAGAGGGCAGTACATAGCAGAACTGGTCTCTATGGAAACTGTCACTTGCCATGCCTGATCATGCCTACAGGACATTGCCAGGCATGCTGATGTCACAGACAGCCCGGAAGCTTTTGTAAAGCCCTGATCCAACAAGTTCCCCTTAAATTCTAGATACAGATTTGCCTATTGGTTTTATTATTTTGTTATTTTTATATTCAGTAACAAGCTGCAAGATCTTTCATTTATTACTTATTTTCTGTTTCTAGGTTCATCAGTGTATGTTGCAGTGCTGCACAGACATTGCAACTGAAAACATTAGGGCAAATTTAATAGGACACTACAGAACATTTTTGGTGTGGGAAGAAACTGGAATACTCAGAGGATACTCTTGCAAAATTGGAAGAACATAAAAATGAGATACATTTGTTCACCGTAACCTTTCTATAAATTAGGCTAGGGACTCCAAATTCTCGTGAACATGATTTTTATTTCACCTTTGTCAATGCTTTTCAATGACTTTTGTTGTGCCGTGAGATCAGATATCCAAATCTTGTAACTTATTTTTGTCAAATAAGCTACATCTGTACAAGTTCAATACATTATGGTAACCTGCTAGCGAAATACTTGATAGGCTGCAACCTACACCACATTTCCTGGGTGTAGGAACAGAGTTTCATGTAATCATTTTTGTTGTCAATGTTGGTCACTTTATGTCATAAAGCTTTAGATAGGTCAGGCCAAGCGAAAAGGTAAAGAAAGACATATACATACTGAAAATTTGTTGTGTAATTGATAAATGCAGTGCTAACTCTGAAAAGTCACAGCTTGAGCCAAAAGTCTGTGTGTAACCCAAACTCGCATGGAACACTATAGGCTTAGATAGTCTGGTAAAGTTTAAATTCCTCATTCAGGAAACTTGAAGTCCAGCGAGGTAAAATAAGGTTACATTTTTTAAACTTTCATAAAGAGAGGGTAATGGTATGTCAACAAATGACTTATCATTACCCTCTGTTTATGGATGTTTAATTAAAGTAACCTTATTTTACCTGGTCAAGTTTACCTACGTCAAGTTTCCTGGGTGAAGAATATAAACTTTCATATTTTCTTGGTCCGACTAAAACCAAGGATTGATTTCAGCAAGGCAATAGACCTAAAAGCTGGGACTCTCTTCAAACACAGTTTTTACAGTTGCTCAATGTTGACCATTTTATGCCAATCATCTACTACTGTGCTATACAAATTCTACAGCTATACCTTATATCCATGTAGAGAAACTTTGAGGACTATTTCATCTTTTTAAGCTAAAACAATTCATATTAGAATATATTGTGCAAAAAACTATTATGCTTACTATTATTTGAACTTTTTTTCCTGTGGTCGTTCATTAAACCTGGATATTAATTAAATATGAGAAGTCCTGTGTCTGTCGAAGGAAAATGTAATTTATTCAAAAGTTACTTACTTTAAAATAAGTCATCATCCTATCAAGAACACATTCTTCCCCTGGAGGATTGTAAACCTATTTTGACTAATTTAATTTGGCAAAAATTAAATCAAATCACATCCCTAGGGGAAAACATCTCTTACATCGCCACAATTTCTGTCAGGAGCTTGGAAACCAATGCATACTATCAAAGGACATTTATATTGGGCTCATTAACTTTTTCCTATGGTTATTAATGCAAAAATTTACTATGAATAACAAAAAAAACACCTTTTTAACCACATTAAGAAGAGTAAAATGACTTCCATGGAGAAATAATGTATCATTAAAACAGGAATTTCATTTTATTTCAGAGTAGATTTGCTGAAGGATTCATCGTTTTACTTTGTTTCTCATTTTTTCCACAAATTTACGAATATAAAAGGATTCTGGGGACCTAAACCCGAACACAGGCTTTTTCATTTATTCCTTATCAACACTCTTAGTAATAATGAAAAGAAAATATGTTATATAAATTATTTTCACATAAATCACAAAAGTTATTGTTTATTCCCTATTACTTTTTAATTTTAAATACAAGAAGAAAAAGTTTTTTTTTTAAAATTCGCATATATCTCATACTGTTTTTAGACTCAACATTCATAATATATTTTTTAAAGTATTTTCTTTTTTTTGCTAGTGTGTTGTTCTGTTGTGTTGCTGACTGCTAGCAATGAGAAGCATGCTTAACATGTTTGTTAATATGCAATTTATTTTGTTGCGTGTCTTGTCTGGATTTGCTTGGATTAAATACAGTTGTGCTCAAAAATTTATATATCCCAGCAGAATTTTTTTCTTTTGGGCCTTTTTTTTAGAAAATGAATGATAACACAAAAAATTTTTTCCACCATGGTTTTGCTTGGGTGGGCAATTTAAATTTAAACTACTGTGTTTTCGCTTTTTAAATCATATTGACAACCAAAAACATCCAAATGACCCTGATTAAAAGTTCACTTACCCTGGTGATTTTGGCCTGATAACATGCACCGCTGTCTAGGGGTGGTCTGTATTCACGGTGACACCAGAGGCTACCCCACCACCATACTCACCCAAGAGACTCCTTGCAGGGCAGCACGACATGAGGTGGCCATTGTGGCGAGTTAACCCAACAGTGCTATCTTAGGATGTGACTTTTCCTTGTTCTGGGATTTGTGGGAGAATAAACAGTGTATAATGGTGGGTGATGTGTCCACCCAGGTACAAGAAGAAATAGATATGTTTCCATTGTCAGTCCTAGGGGGAGACCCAGAGGAAAACCCCTCTGAGTTAGAGTTCTCTTCCTTTCCGCTATCGAGGAGGAACTTTGATACTGAACAGCTGAGGGACCCTAACCTGGTAAATGCTTGGAAAAGTGTGAAGGTAGTAGTTGTTAAACACCAGAAACCAGGTGAATGGTTGGTATACCCTCATTTTTCGGTAAAACATGATTTATTATCCTGAGTGAAAAAGACATCAACCGAGGTGGTAGAGCAGTTGGTACCTATGACACATGTTCCCATGGTTTTGGAGCTAGCCCACTCCCATGTGCTGGGGAGACACTTAGGGGTGGCTAAAACCAGAGAAAGGGTGGGGCGTAACTTCTACTGCCCGGGAATCTGTAGGGCGATTGAGGAATTTTGCCAGTCTTGTCTGGAGTGCCAGATTAAGGCCCCTTTGCCCCATTTTCAGAGCCCCCTAATTCCTCTTCTGGTAATAGAAGTCCCCTTCAAAGAGATCGGAATGGATCTGATAAGGCCTCTCCCTAAGTTGGCCAGGGGACATCAGCACATCTTAGTGGTCCTAGACTACGCCACCCGCTATCCCGAGGCCATCCCCCTTAGGAACACCTCCTCGAAAGGTATAGCGAAGGAGCTGTTCTAGATGTTCACCCGCACTGAGATCCCAAAGGAGATCCAAACTGACCAGGGCACTCCCTTATGTCCAAGGTGACCAAGGAACTCTGTCGGCTTCAAGAGATTACCCATCTCTGTACCTCGGTATATAATCCCCAGATCGATGGTCTGGTGGAGAGTTTTAATAAAACCCTGAAGGAGGGGGCGTGGCCTGAGCCTGCAGGAAGATGGACGCTTAGTAGAGGAGCTCCTGAGGGATTCACTTTTGAAGCGGCTTAAATAATCCAGAGGACTGAATCTCGGTGCTACAGTCTGACTCACCGACCCACAAGCACGTCCAGACGCAGAGTGGAGGTGAAGGAGAGACATCACAGCTCCGGGGATCGGCTCTGAAGCGAGCCCAGGACAAGCTGAACTCCCCGCGCCCGCCATCTTGCCTTCGGGTTCTCTCCCGCTCAGCGCTAGCTCTGGCGGAGAAGCTCCTGTCTCCCGCACTAGAGACAAGCGGGGACCGGCGGCTACCCACGAGGAAGAGTGCTGAGAAGCTTCTCGGGGACCATCGGACTGCCAAGGATATAAGAGGTAAACAAGTGAAGCGGAGGAGCCCGCTACTCTGCCTATACCCGCGCCCACAATTGGTGCACAGGGCCCGACATAAGCCGAGCATCCCGCGCACGACATCTTACCTCTTATCCCCAAGACTTTCTCCATTCGGTGCGTGCCGCAGCGGAGAGGCTCCTGTTCTCCCGCACCTTGAGGCGCATTGGGACCAGCGGCTGTCTGCGAGGTGGGAAAATCAGGAGGTTTCACGGCCTGACTGTCGCAGTAGTTAAGGGTGAAGGACGGAGCAGTAACACCCGCCATTTTATTTAACACCACACCTACTGTTGGCGCATAAACCCTGCCACGACCCTGTCTCTCTTTATATACTTCTTATAGAACTCAATAGCAGCAGAAGTAAAAGGATTAATATCCTAACAAGGATAATACTCTGTGGGGCCATCGCACCCCTCAGGCGCTTATAAAGAATAGTGTCCGCCATTCTGTTATAAGATCCACTAACAACTAGATCTCTGGACTTGGTTGGGGCTCCAGCTGCCCTTAATTGGATTAACTCCACTGCATTCCACTTTACCTAGATCATAAACCATCAGTGCTTCAAGATCTATCACTCAGAGACCAAGTAATAAAAGAGTTCTATAGGACAGAAGCTCAAGTACAGTGGTACAATACAACAGAGGTGTAAAAACAAACTATACAAAGACCCCTCAACCCTGGAAAAAAGGAACTGTTCAATTTCACATCTGTCTACGCCTAGACTAATTTAAGGAATAAATCCCACTGTTGCTTATCCAGAGCTATCACAGTTTTATCTGCAAATTTCTAAACCAATATATGTTGGTGCTGGGATCACACCTAATTATTTACTCACTCTATCAAAGACCATCATCCAAACTCTTGCCAGTACAAGTATTGTAGTGCTTGCTCAAACAAACTTACGGAGACTTTTCACACACTTCAATGTCCTCCCTTGTTTCTTGTCTCTTGCTTAAAAGTCTCGCTGTTTGAATGTCCCACTAAGCAGCTTCATCAAGGATCAATAGTACCCTCATTAAAAGGAGAGTGTGCACCAACTCTACTTCCCAGCCAATACTCACTCAGTTCTTAATAGCCTGGGTCAGCGATGCAATATCCAAAAAAAAAAAAAATCAGAATTGGGGTACAGGTCAAAGAGACTTTACATCATCAAGAAGGTGTGAGGATTTACTGGATCCTTAAAATTAGCTAAACAGATAAATATCTTGTATTCCTCTACAACCTTCCTTAAATCCAAATGGGTGGTACCTCAAAAAGAAACCCTAAACCCAAGAAGTTAACAGAGTTCTTTAACAACCCCCCTTCCCAACAAAATAAAAAGGGGCGTATTCCTTTCTCCGTCACCTCACCTACTTCATCTCGTCAGGAATCGGTAGATATGGATCTTCAAGAAGGAACAAGTAACCTAGAAATTACGGAACAAACACTACATCGCCTTTTCTCATCATTCAGAGAAACACTACAGGGAGATTTTAGACAGATGATGGGAGAATTTAAGTCAGACATACAAGCTCTAGTCTCAAGGACTGAACATGTCGAACACAAAATGGCTGAGTTCGCAAAGTCCCATAATCTACTCATTGACGTAAATGCATCTCTGGAAGAGGAGGTTCACCGCCTCTCGGCAAAAGTTCTGGACTTAGAAGACCGTTCCAGAAGGAATAATGTTAGATTAAGAGGTGTTCCAGAAAGTATCACACAAGATTTACTTCCTCAATTCTTAGTGGATTTCATGGCCTCTGTGTTACCTGAAGCTACAAATTTTGACCTCACAGTGGATAGAATCCACCGACTTCCAAAGTCTAAACACCTCCCTTCAGCAGTACGAGAGCATTATTTGCAAGTTCATTTTTTTCGCAAAAAGGAAATTTTTTAAAGCTATCCGTTCATGTTCTGCCCTTTCCAGATGATTCAAAAATATTTCCTTATACCCTCCCTACGGCTGGTACATGATAAAAAGGGAAGGGAGTTTGCACCTTTCACAAAAACCTAGAGAAAACAAAATCTTACACGGGGGGATTCCCAGTAAAGTTGTTATAACTAAGGACAACACTAGGTGCCCTGCCCACCCAGGAGCCAAAGAATTCCCCCCTTTCCTGTGATTACTGTCAACGCCGGTCCAGTCCCCGGGGAAAGAACAGACAGCCCAAAAGTTACTACCCCAATTGGACGGAAAAGACTGCAAGATACAACAGAGACCCAAGGATGAGTTTTCTTTTTCTAGTCCTCAAATTTTCCCCTCGGGATGAGAGATTCTTTTTTTCTTCCTCCCTTCCCCTTCCCTTCGGGCGGGTTACTCACGGACTTCCCCCCAGTCGCTGTTCTTCCCCTTGAGGGAAGCCTCCTTAAATGCTAATGTGGTTGCATTTTATTGCTATTACGTTTTAGTTCATAAGTTTGTCCGGCCCTCAAATTCCGTCCCTTTGGTATCTTGTTCATCCTACTAAAGGGGAGTACTTGTTAACCTAACCCTTGAATTTAATTTTTTTTTCAGGGGATAAGGGCGTAAAATTTATGTCATTAAAACACAAAGGGCCTTTAAATTCGCCGAAAGGGGAATCTACAAGGAGAGATGTTTTAAAAATAAATTGATTTTTTATGTTACAAGAAACTCATCTCAAATTGAAGACTTCATAGATTGAAACAAAAAAAATTTCCCCCATATTTTTATATCTCCCTCCCTGAAAAAGCTGGGTTTTAAATGCAATAAAAGATTCTTTTGTTTTTCCCTGCAAAAAAGAAGTGATCGACCCAAAAGGCCGTTATTTTCTTCAATCGAATTAAACTCAGTCCCTCATCTTTATAAATTTTGTATGCAAAAAATGTGAGACAAAAGCTTTTATATCTAAAGTAATAAAAAAAAGCTAGGGTCTAGCCAAAAAAAACTTGTATATGCAGTGATTTAATTTTGTGTAGAAGGACCAAAATACCCGCGGGGTCTTTCGCTATCTCCTGAAATCCAACCCCTAAAGGGGAAAAAACCCCCACGCCCTGGAGGTACCCAGAGCAAATGAAGGTGGATTTTATTTTATTTTCAGCATCTAAAAATCCCCCATTCGTGGCTAGTTTTCTTCCTGGTTGATAGGCAACCCTCTCATTTAGCCAAAAGAATTGGCCTTTAAACGTGGTTGCCCATCCCCCTTTTCCTTACATTCAGGAAAAGTTTAAATTTTCCCCCCCAGATTCCATGGCGCTTAAAACCATTTTATGAAATCCCCCTGAGTTAATCAAAAACTTCTGATGCCTTACGAATACTTTAAATAAATCCCTTTCCCCCCGCCCCCAGAAACCCTTTATGGTGGCGCAAAAAAGCATTAACGGGAGTCTGTATAAAATAGGGAAAGAAAAAAAGAAAAGGGATAAACCATGACGGATCTCTGAATAACCTCCAAACCCCTGGATAAGGTTTTCAAAAAAAACTAGTCTTGTAATAAGAACAAATTGCAAAATTGTGGGAACCAATTAAAAAAACAAAACCCTATTTTTTAAAATTTTCTTATCCAAATTTAAAGTGGAAATTTTTATTTCGGCAATAAAAACCCTTAAAATTCTGGCAAAAGAGTAAAAAACCCAGTCCGAAAAGATTTCACACCTGCCCTTTTTTCCCCCCGGGAAAAAAAGTTTGACCCTAAAAAATATCAGCTTTGTGATATTAGCTCCCTGTAAAAATGAAAAAAAAACAAGTACCGCCGGCCGTATCACGATATTTCTGTTTTTTTTGAAAAGTTAGTTCCTTGTCTACCCGAGGTCAGTAACAGTTAAAAAAAACCCTTTTATCTGAAAAAAATAGTGAGGAATAAACAATGCAAAATTTTAAAACAAATCCCAGGCCGGGGCTTCACCAAGAATACTATAAATTTTTAAATCAATCTCTCCCGTTCTTTGTCTTTTTTCCCAATCACAAGACAAAGGTTGTCTCCGCCAAAATGTTTTTGCCCCTTTAATAACCCATTCCCAAACCCTGAAAAAAACTGCGTTGTCGGTGTTTAGGCCAAATCCTTTTTTCGAAAACGATATAAAATTTTATTAAAAAATTTTGCAAATGTTTAAAAAAAATTTTTTCCGTACTTATCCTTTAAAAATCAGTCAGGGTTTTTAAAAACCGCCCAAAAAGGGGTGGAATTAGAAGGTGTTGAATATACAAATGTTAAAAACCCCAAGAACCCCCAAAACTTCTGCTTTCACTGACCGAGAAAGCTTTTGATAGCCAATGGCCTATCTTGGTGTTTCTTTCCAAGTTCGGGTTCGAAGGGGCCAATTCAGCAACAATCTGGTTTTTACTCCAAACCCTTCCCCCCGAGATTTTTTGGTTTTTAAAGGAAAAAGAAGGGGGCCCATGTCCCCCCTTTAAATTTTTATCCTGTGGTGGAACCCTGCGAATTGGGCAGGAACCCCTAATGCTATTAGGGGGTACTTATTTGGGAATAGAAACACAAACTAGCTTTTTCACAGATTATCTCTCATTTTGCTCAAGCCAAAACCCCATCCTGCCTTGATTAACATTTTAGCCAATATTTCCCCATCTATATTTAAATTAACTCAGACTAAATCATGGGCCTTCCCCTTCCGTCCCCAAGAAACCCGCAGGAACTTTTCTAATTTAAATTTTAAAATGGTTCAAGATTATATAAATATTTAGGAATAAAAATTTCCCCACTCTAATCAAAACCCAAAAAACAAACATGAGTGATCTAATCAAAATTTCCCTCGGAAATTGGTAGAAGCATAAATCCCTTTGTCGGGAGGGGAGAATAAATCTCCTAAATTGATATTTACCTAAATTTTTTTGTAGCCCAAACCTTTTCCTTCCCCCGTTCCCCATTTCCCCTGCAACAAATTTAAACTCAAATGCTAACTTTATTTGGAGCTCAAAAAGGGGCCCAGGGGAAAAAAAATTTTTTACTTAAGCTAGAAAAGGAGGAAGTCAGTAACCCCAAAATGCCAATAAGTAGCTTCAGTATTGGGTCCTTTAAAATTTTTGGCTGCCCGGACCAAGGGTTTGGGCACAATTTGAAAACTCATGGGGTTTTCCTTTCAATCAAGGATATTTTGCTGGGTTCCCGTTTGGGGGTGTAGTCCCCCAGCCGGGGGTTTAAGTCCCTGCTCATGCCTTAAGCCTGGGACAAATCTGTAATTCCTAGAATGGGTTATATCCAAAAGAAAAAGCCCTAATTTTATTTAGGTTAATATACCGTCACTGCCAATATCAAATTGGTTAGCCAGAGGTATCCAAGTGATGGGCGATTTTATTAAGGAAGGCTCCCTATTACCCTTTTCTGAACTAAAAACAATCTACTGTTTATCGAACTCCTTCTTTTACCAATACCTGCAAATAAGACACGCTTTCCAGTCTTGGAAGTGGGTTACCCCCTCCCCATTACACTCCCCTTTCCATAAGCTTCTGCTATATCAGAAAGGATCAGAAAGGGCTATCTATTATCTACACCCTCATGTTATCTAAAGAGACAGACTCCAAACCGTTTTATATTTTGAAATGGGAGGAAAAACTAGGCTGTTCTCTCTCGTGGGATACATGGTTGACTGCTTCCAATTCAGTGGTGAAATACTCTAGATGTATCAACCATCTTGAAATAACAAAAAAGATTTATCTGAGGTGGTACCTAAATCCTACCCGACTGGCTCATAGTCTTCCATCGGGTTCCAAATTATGCTAGAGGAGGTGTGGACAACCAGGCACACTTTCCCACATGTGGTGGTATTGCCCAGTCATTCAGGAATTATGGTCCAAAATTAGCAATTTACTAGACGAAGTCTTTCATTGTCATATCCCGTTAACGCCAACTCTAGCTATACTAGATGTTTCCTTGGATGACTTTCCAGTCCCATTCAGAACAGTCCTGCAACATATCCTAATAGCTACAAGACTCGCCATAGCCTTACACTGGAAAGCACAAATCTCCCCAACTAAGAAAGAAGTTATAGATAGAGTTAATTTTCAATATAAATGTGAAACTTCTCTGGTTCTTCCACCCCACTTAGTGATGAAAACAAAGAACGCGTGGTCTCTTTGGACAGAGTCCAGCTATTTTAGATAAAGGTCTATCATAGGGTCTCATGTTCCTTATCAATAACTAAGCCCACGCTTGGTCTTTTTGTGGTTATTTCTCCCCCTTGAATGGATACTCACATTCACTCCCTTCTCTCCCCCCCAAGAACTAATATGCCCATTTGTTCCTAAAGAAAAGGTATAACAATTACCGGATTTGTGACCTGGACACTTGTTTATTTGATGCTTAATGTTACTGCTGCTCTAAGCTCAATGAGCCTTGTTGTTTGTGTTTTATTCCCTTTCCCCTTTTCCCTTCTGTATCACCAATTTTATGTAAAATTTAATAAAAACTATATGGTTAAAACCCTGAAGGAGATGTTAAAAAGGTGTTGGATAAGGATGAGGAAGACTGGGACCGCCTGCTACCCTACCTCATGTTCTCCATATGGGAGGTTCCACAAGCATCCACAGGGTTCTCACCTTTTGAGCTCCTATACGGTAGACATCCCAGGGGACTCCTTGACATAGCCAAAGAGACCAGTGAATAGGAGAATACCCCATATAGAAGTGTAATTGAGCACCTTGCCGAGATCTAACGAAGAAATTGTTATTAAGCCCACTGACAAGGGGGTAAATATTGTGATCATGAATAAACAATATTATGTGGAGGAGGCTAACAGGCAGTTAGATGATTGCACGACCTATCGTAAGCTGACTAAGGATCCAACAGAGAATTTTAAGGGCCAACTAAAGATACTGTTAGATAAAGGAGTTAGGTGTAACTTTATCTCTCAACAACTGTTTAAAAGATTGTTTCCAACAAAAGTTTCCCGTCCATATTGGTACTTCTTACCCAAAGTCCATAAAAATTTGCAATGTCCTCCGGGCCGCCCCATAGTAGGCAGTATAGGCTCTATTACTGAACCTATTTCATAGTACTTAGATTGGGTATTGAGACCTTTGCTTAAAAATATTCCTTCTTTTTTGCTAGACACAAAAACATTGTTGCAACAATTAGATAATATCCAGGTGGGTACTGGGTACAGTCTGGCAACTATTGATGTTGTCAGTCTGTACACACGTATTGCGCATGAGGATGGTATTAGAACAATAAAATCTTTTTTGGGTAGATCTAATAGGGATGGTCAACATATTGACTGTGTGAACTATTAAGGTTTATTTTAGGAGCATAATGCGTTTGTGTTCGGCAACCAATGGTATATTCAATGTACTGGCACTGCTATGGGGACGCCAGTAGCGGCGACTCTGGCTAATATTTTTTTGGCATATTGGGAAGAACAATACATCTACAATATCAACAATCCATATGTTAAATATATTCAACACTGGTCGAGATTCATCGACGATGTGTTGATTATATGGTCGGGTAGTCAAACTGAATTTGAAGATTTTGTTAAATACATCAACAATAATGAGATGAACATGGCATTTACAGCAAATTTCGGAGGTAACAGTGTAGTGAATTTGGATGTAGAAATTGAAATAACAGATGAAGGTATAAAAACAAAAGGGTATAGAAAACCAAATGCAACTAATTCGTTGTTGCATATGGAAAGTTTTCACCCCACATATGTAAAAAAATCCCTTCCATATGGGCAATTCCTAAGATTGAGGTGCAATAATAGAGAATATGGGGATTTTATAGAGCAATCAGTTGAACTAATGGAAAGACTGCGACAAAGAGGATATGATGAAGAGAGTATATCTCAGGCGTTCTCAAATGCAATGCGACAGGATAGGAAGAAATTGATTTTTCAAAGGAGTAAAAAAAGAAATAATTTAGATAGATTTGTTTTTAATTTTGAGTATAGCAATTTATCAGAATTGGTGAAAAACTCTATCAGAAAACATTGGCACATGTTGTCGGCCGATAGTGATCTAGGAGAAAAAGCGATACACCCCCCTTTAATATCATTTAGAAGATGTAAAAATTTACGAGATAAATTGGTAAAAAGTAAATTTGTAGAGACAAGAAAGGAAAATTGGTTACAAAGTTGTGTCCCAGTAAGGAACCATAGTTGCGGTAATTGCACATTATGCTCAAAAATAGTGAAAGACAAATTAATCTTTTTAGGTTCCATCAGACACATAGTGAAGGATTTCATGACATGTAAATTCAACTATGTGGTGTATGCTATATGGTGCACTTGTAATCGATATTATATTGGAAAGAAGATCAGACCACTGTACAAACGGATAAAGGAACATATTTATTCAGTTAAATTCAAAAAACAGTGGCACTTCATGGACTAAAGAAACTATCAAAAGGGACATAGGAACTTTGGAAAAAGCATTACTGCTAACTAGGATATATGGAAAAAAAATGAGGTTCTTTGTTCACACTTCTGGCCAGAACTGCTTAAGCCCACTTCCGAAACTTCACCGGGACCTCAGGCAAGTGGGTCCTACGCTAACGTTACCTCTATTGGGTCCTATTCAGACCAGCACACTTCAGGGAGCGAAGAGACCTGCTTCAAAGCACACTGCACTAATTTAAAACCTGAGAAAGTGGGTGGAGTACAAAAACCAAAATGGAGTCAGCCACCACTCCCTTACATAATGTCAAAAAAAAGTTTGGTTTTGCACATGAAAAAACTTTGTTTAAAAAAAAATATTTATTCAGTTAAGACAGGGAAAGGAGTTCCACACTTAATAAATCATATACGAAGTGAACATGGGGGTGATACCTCAGTAATTAGTTTTGCAGGAATCGAACGTATAACATCAGCAGGGGTTAATGTAGATAAACATACGAAGCTCTTACAAATAGAATCTAAGTGGATACTTAAAACAGAGGCACTTGGACCTCTAGGTTTAAATGATAGGAAGGATTTGTCTGTGTTTTTATAATGGTTTTAGATGTATGTGCATAGTGGTGAAATGGTACCGGCAGGTGAAGGGTACTTCGGGAGCTTTAAGAGGCATGGAACAGCTTCCTCCCGTCATGCCTTGAGAAAGCGCTAGTCAGTGCGCGAAACGGCCGTAGGCTGAGTTGGATGTGCTTGTTTCCCACGATATGTGAGTGTTTATAATAAAGGCTTTATAAAGAAGAAGATCGGTGAGTGCCGCTTATATTTTCTACCATTTGGATTACCATTGGGACTTTTCTATTTAAAAGCTGAGCACCGCTGAAATTGGATGATATTGCGGGGTGTTTGAATTAAGAATTAATCCTCATGGAGTGAATCATGTGTGTTGGTGCTGATTGTCTTGAGTTTCTGTCACATTGCCGAGATGTAGGGCAGAATCACGGCAGTCCTGCCAATAGTGAGAGAGAACCTGCAGCAGGCCCAGGAAACCCAAGCCAGAGTGTACAACAGGTCAGCAAGGGTCAGAGTGTTTCAGCCAGGCGACCGGGTGCTAGTGCTTGTACCAATATGCGAAGGTAAATTCCTGGTGAAATGGCAAGGAGATCAAAGAGCGCGGGTTAATGAGGGGAATTATGAGGTGTTTCAGCCAGGTAAAAGGAAACCTTATCAAATCTACCAAGTCAGCCCTTAAAGTCTCACGGTGGTAACCAAGCATAGGGTTACCCAAAACATAAAGTTGCCACCCGTCCGTATCTCCAAGTCCTTGTCAGAGGCCCAGGAACAGGAAGTTAGAGAATTTCTACAAAGGATCCGACGGGTCTTTTCAAAACTGCCAGGCCGCCCCAGGGTCATTAAACATGACATAATTACAGAGCCCGGTCAAAAGGTACGATTAAGGCCATGTAGGGTCCCTGAAAAGGTTAAAAAGATGCTAGCTCTAGGGGTCATAGAAAAGTCCCAAAGTGGGTTGTAAAGCCCCATAGAGCTCATTACCAAACCAGATAGCAGCTTGCAATTTTGTAATCATTTTCATAAACTAAACGAAATATCAAAGCTTGATGCATACCCTGTGCCCCGGGTCGATGAATTGGTTGAGAGATTGGGACCCGCAAGGTATATCAACACGTTAGAACTCACCAAAAGCTATTTACACCCTAGAAGGAGATTTTCAGTACATTGTCCTTCCCTTTGGCCTACATGGGGCTCCTGCTACATACCAGAAGTTGATGGACCACATCCTGCAACCCCACAAAGAACATGCGCCTGCATATTTGGATGACATTATAGTATTTAGAACAGACTGGAAGTCCCACCTAACCAAGGTGCAAGTGGTCCTTGACACAATATAGGCAGCAGGCTGAACCACCAACCCTAATAAGTGTGCCATAGGGCTAGAGGAGGCTCGCTATCTCGGGTAGGAAACATTGGGACAGGAGGGTTATCGAAGACCCCTATATGGAAAAAAATTGAGGTAATTAGAAATTGGCCTCAATTATTGCATAGTGGAAATGGAGTGACTGGCTCTTAAGTGGGATGTTGAGTCTCTGCAGTTAATATTGATCAGGGAGGACCTTTAGAGTTATCAAATAGACACATTCCTTTAAAGTGGTGATAGCCCAAAGAATAAATGGAGAAGAAAATGACAAAAAGTGACCTGGAGGTTCTGGGTTAAGGATATTAGATCATGTGTGAGTAAAAGCATTGCCCGGTTCACAAACATTTGCCAACGCAGATGCACTGTCACAGGTGCACAACTTCATGGCACAAGGGGCTCCACCCCACAGGTCTGAGCAGAGGGGGGATATGTAAGGCAGCAGCTGGGAAGGTTTGCAATGGTATCTATATCCCAGCAAGGGTCTGCGGCTATATACTGGAGGAGCTCAGAAGATGACAAAGGAATGGAGCCTTGTGGAAGTGGAAAGCTCCGCTCTTAGTAGGTGTCATCTGCATCAGGCAGTTTACACACTATGTAGTTATGGCTTCCAGCCATTGCGGGCATGGCTTTCTTTTTATTTGGGGATGTAAGCCTAAGAGTTGGGGATCGCGGCTGCTTAATTCTCATGTTTCTTTTTCCCACCCCCTAGCCAGGATTTACTGGCCCTATTTAAACACCTTAACCAAACTTTATGAGTATGAGTACGTCCTCATAGCGCAGTAAGCGGCTTTGAAACGGGATAGGGTGCGATCCCGTTTCACAGCCGCCGGGTGTAGCGGTAATTGACCGCTAACACCCGGCAGGTTTCTGCGCGGAGCGGGCACCGTTGCCCGCCTGCGCTGTTTTAAAACCATACAGGCGCAGCGGCAAAGATGGTGCGCTTGCTGAATGACTGAAAAGCAGAGGTACCGCACTCCGACTTTCGTTCAGCCCTTGTGAAGGCTATCTGATCGACTGACAATCGTTCTGTTTGTCCACAATGCACAGTCCAGCAGACCATTATGCATTGTACACACCTGTTATGAGACCCTAACTGCATTGTAATCCTAATGCATGCCCTTACATGAATTGCATTAGGGCTGTATTACACGAGTTGTGTGTACCATAGTTGCCAAGCACCATAGGGGGAATAAATTGTTAAAGTAAAAAAAATAATAAATAAAGTTTTAAAGTACAAAAAAAAAAGTTATTAAAAGTTCAAATCACTCTCCTTTCCTACATTTTACAATTAGAAAAAAATCAATAAAAATTATTTTATAATGTTAAACGTTCATTTGGCTATATCGCAACGTAGATCCGAAAATAAAGGGTACCGATCTATAAAAATATATATATAATTATCCCGTTAATGACTGAACACAGTTTCAGAACGAAAATATTTACCAAACGCCACAAATTGCGTTTTTTTTTTTTTTTGGTCACTTTCACGTACATTAAAAAATTGAAATTAAAAGTTAATACAAAAAGTTGCTTCAATTTTAAAAGTGCTACAGCATAAAAAGTACAATCATGATGCCTAATTCGTCGTAGGATGTTAGTTACAAAAAAGTTATGTGGATCGCACAGACTAAATGGCGCGACTCAGCCGCAAAATTTCGATGAACAGAACAATGTTTGGGAATTTTTCGCGCACAGTTATAAGACGCTCGTAAAAACTCCACAAACTTCCCGAAACACATTGGCGCAAGTACAGTTTTTTCTTCACATTTTGACCCACTTTGATTTTTTGCCATTCCCTAGTATATTATATAGGCAATTTGTATAATTAAACTCCCACTAGTAAAGCTAAAACTATCGTCCATGCAAAAAATAAAACGACCACTCAATATGTCATGTAGAGTGGAAAAATAAATAAAATGTTAATGGCTTTCAGAGGTCACAAAGAGCAAAAAAAATTTAGTGCTAGGCCATACTTATTTATAACCGTCCGTCAGGAAAGGAGTCTAAAGTACAGAGGTCTCCATGACTCGTTCTTCTAACTGACCATGACTCCTCCATGCAGTATTACCACAAAAAAATTTTTAGATTTCTCGTTTTCTCATCAGTCCACTTCCCATTTAAACATTCAAAACTCTGGTATGGACACCCCCACATTTAATAGGTAGGTAGTAATATTGCCACCTAATAATTAAGTAGGTATATAGGCCCCCAGTTGGATGGTATATAGACCCCCAGTAGGTAGATAGATACTTATTCCTCCACTTCAAGCTTATAGTAGATTACGACCCCCCCTTGTAGTCTTGGTTAAGGTATATATGCTCAACTGCTAGTTAGGTTTACAGCCACCCCATTAGTAGGTAATCATTTGCCTTGTAGGTAAGATTAGGGAGTAGTTATAACTGTAAGATTAGATAGGTATACATAACCCTGTAAATATATAGCCCTCTGTAGTTAGATAGGTATATAGACCTCTATAGGTAAATAGGTAAATAGCCCCCTGTAGGTATACAATCACCTCTAGATAGGTAGGTATACATCCCACTGTAGATATATAGCCCCCTTTATTTTCTCTGAGTTTACAGCCCCTATAGGAAGATATGTATATAGCCCCCTGTAGGTATATAGTCCCCCGTATATAGGTAGGTATACATCCCCCTGTAGGTATATATACACTCCCCTGTAGGTATATAGCCTTGTGTAGATAGGTAAATACTTAGCCATAGAGTAAAAACCATGGGCAGAAAAAAATCGCCTGAAGATAAAACACATGCTTTACTATATATGTAAAAACATGTACAAGAAATGTGTGTAATATAGGCTATAATGGCATATGCATTTCTTTAAATTAAAATATTTGTGTTCACATGCTCATCCCCGTAACTTTTACATATGGTAAATGTCTGTTATATAGTTAAGATACCAGCTTCTATATTCTTGAGAAGACAGAGCCAACTTTCATGTGATAAAAATGCGACTTTGTTGGATAAGATGAAACTCTTCTATTTTCAAGTATGTAAAAATTACCTCTTTGGGGAATGAGCATGTGAACACAAATATTTGAATTTAAAGGGATGCATATATGTATTACAATTTATAGTAAAGCATGTGTTTTATCTGCAAGTGATTTTTTTCTGGCCATAATTTTTACTCTATGACTAATACCGTCGGACAAGTTAAGTTAGGCTTGGGAAGTAGAGCGTGTTTATACAATGCCAATTGTTCACACTTGGCGATAAAGGTTGTAATTTACTAGTATAGATAGGTAAGAATACAGTCCCCTTAAGTTATATATTATGCCCCCTGTACAACCCTCTGTAAGTATATAGGTTGCAATATAGGTCCCTATATGGGGAAAAATATATCAACTGATTGGAAAAAAATTTAAAAAAAAAATACTTCTCCAGTTTCAACTGCCAGGCAAATAGCTCCAGGAGCAAGTGTCCTGCATGAGGTCCTTGTCTCCTTCTTGCTATGCCTCTGAAACTCTTCAAAGGATTGAGGGACCAGAGTAAAATTCCTACAATGATTGCACGAGAAAGTCGGTTGAAAGTAAGAGCCTAACGGAGATGCCTCATAAGTTTCACTGGTCGGTAATGACACGTAAAGCATTAATTTTATGTGATTACATTTAGGATCCATAGCAACAAGGAGATACTAGTCCTCTTGTCCCTCCAGATGGTAACCCTCCTGAAAATAAAGATAGCTGCCATCATACAATACTGGGAGGAGTATTGTAAAAAACTGCTCTACTGTGAATCTTTATTGATGGATTACACAATGTGAGCACTTCCTGAGCACTTAGAGTAACAATCCTCCATCGGGCTTTCATCATCCCAAAGAAGAATTCCATTTCTAACCATTTTAAGCAAATATAAATGCAACAATTATCTTGCGGTCCAAGCTGTTCGGCCTATTGTACTACAGAAATCAAAATGTAAATTCTAGAGAACTTACATTATGACTTCTGCTCCACCGCACTGCCAAGATGAGTTCATGTTAGAATAACATGCCATGCTTAACCACCATCTCGCCTTGCTTTCATTTGAGCTAAGATAGGTGGGGTGAAGCAGGTTTATTACAAAGTTTGAATGTCCAAATTTAAAAATTAAAACTTATTCTTATTATTATTAAAAATGTACGTATATTAACTCAGAGAAAGATTCTATGATTAAAATTTGCTCCTATAAATCCAAAATTACAATCCAAATATAAGATAACAACATAGGCACTGCTTATACTGGATGTAACAGTTTAGTAAGAGAGAACAAGTTATTCTTCAAAATAATTGCCCCCAGTATAGTATAGATGAAAACTAATAGGACAATAAAGTGTAGGGGTTCCCTAATGAGAACTTCCCACTGGTGGAGTAATCGTCCCATCAAGGTGGGATGTCCCAAACATTTTGACACGTTCAGCTGAACTGTTGTCGGACCAAAGAGAGACCAACTTGAGCAACAATATACTGATCTATGGACGTAGCAGAGTTTAGCTTGACAGTGATATCACTGCTTTCCATGTTATCTGTTATTAGATCATGCATTGAATGCATTGAAAACATTAAGATAACAAACCATGATGTCATGGCACAAAGAGTTGTCTGTCAAGTCTACATCTTCCTCTTCTATAGCAGTGTTCGGTACAGACTTCATTAAAGGGGTTTTTCCCTCCATGCTTTGTGTTTATTCAATATTGCCATTAAAGCTGTGAAGTAGTGTGAAAGAAGTACTACACCCTATGGAACAGGCCCCTTAAAATCTTGGCACAGCATGGAGAGCCAATCGTGCTTGCGCACGAGTTCACCGTGATTATGAGCTACTTCACTCTGTCCAGCCTCTACATATTACCAGTAACAGGTGAGGACCCACTGTGCCACTGGCCAGGTGTACCTTGGAAGGACATGATTAACCTTCCTCTAGTGTTAGGGTCGTGACCGACCCCTTTTAGGTTTTAAATGCATACAAATTCTACATACATTTGTTTACTTGTCATAAGACCTTTTGACTTTTTCAGGAAATGTTTTTTAAACCACCAACTACAATAAAATAAAACTATTTTACTAATCTGTAAAATGCTCTTATTTAATGTATAAATTTGTGCTTGTATGGGGTCAATTTCGGACCAAGTCTAATATAAGAGTAAAAAAAAACAATAATAAGGTCCTCCTAAAACTGAACTCATTTAAAACAATATTAACCAATAAGCCCACAGCCAATATACACTCCAAACAATTGAGTTAAGGGACATGTCCCGGCATGTATGGCCAATTCTGCTGACCAGTTGGTTTCCTTTGCAGAGTATACCTTCTTCAGTTTAACCATGTCACACAATGAGGAAGAAGATTAGATGCATGCCAAATTCTGGATTATATCATTGGAGGTTAATTACGAAGGATGGGGGTGAATTTTTCAAAAATTCGAATTCGGTCATCACATCCGCGATTTTCCGACTAGAAAAAATAAAATCGGTCCTGAATTACTTCGGCCACGAATCGCAGTTAGAAAAAAGCATCTTTTCCAGCTGCAAAGTGACCTTGCCAGGGTGCCTGTAGAACGGTATTGTGCCATGCTAAAATATGCAGAGGCGAGCTTGGTTTGGTCTTACATCCAATGTTGTGTTTTTGTATGGACACGCCTTGATGACTGCCACCGCTTCTTAGAAATACGCTTCATTAAATTTCCTGGGCACTTTAAGAGGGCAAAAACTGACCAAAACAACTTCAAGCGGGAAATGTAGCCTGATAAGTCATGCAGCGAAAGATGAATAAAAAACAGCTGGAGGCTCAGGTGGATCAATGTAGTGAATGAAGTGTGGTGGTGACGGCTGCAGAAACAGGAACTCGCGGCATGATGGTCAGGCAGTGTGCAACAATGACATCTCTGGAGGCGGCAAAACAGTATAAGGCCAAAGAGTGGACAATGTTGGATTACCAAGTGTGGATTTCACGACAGCAGTCATGAGATCAGGCAGGTGGCAACTAATGACATTCATGAGGCGCAAATCAGTATTAGCGTACACTCAGCTGTGGCACACTAACACAGTGTGGAGGTCACGTGCGGCGCAGTAATGAGGGTCAGGCCAAGTGGACAATGATCATTCTGGGACGGACCCAAAACAGGTGCAGATTTCGGCCTCAGAGGGCCAATCAACCACAGTGTGGTAGTCACGGCTCGATAGGCAGCAGTATGAGGTCAGGCACTGGCACAATGGACATTATGGAGGCGGCCAAATACAGTATTTAGGCCACTGGCAGTGGCACAATGATAACAGTGTGGATGTCACGACTAGCAGCAGCATGAAGATCGGGCAGTGGCAAAATGGACCGCATTATGGAGGCGGCAAAAACAGTATTCGGCCCAGCAAGTGCAAACAATCAATCAGTGTGGAGAGGTAACGGCAAGGCCCGAAGGCGCAGTATGAGGTAAGGCAGTGGCCACAATACATTCTGGAGGGCTCGGCAAAACATGCTATTGTAGGTCCACAGAGTAGGACAATTCACCAGTGTGGAGATCACCGGATTCCGTCGCTAAGGCAGTATGAGATTCAGGCAGTGGCACAATGACATTCTGGAGGCGGCAAAACAGTATTTATGGGCCACAGAGT
Source organism: Phyllomedusa bahiana (assembly GCA_025379985.1). Lineage (NCBI taxonomy): Eukaryota > Metazoa > Chordata > Amphibia > Anura > Hylidae > Phyllomedusa > Phyllomedusa bahiana. The sequence goes on along the minus strand of JAODAL010011280.1, from coordinate 60,309 downwards.
GCGCCACATTCACACCGCTGTGGAGGTCACGTGCCAAGGCAGCGAGTATTGAGGTAGTGACGCGTGGCACAATGACATTCTGGATGGCGGCAAAATACAGTATTCAGGCCACTGCTCCGTGCGCACAATCAACACAGTCTGTGGAGTGTCACGACCGAGCAGCATGAGATTCAGGCAAAGTGGCATGACTATGACATTCTGGAGGTGCGCAAAACCAGGACGCGACAGCCTACTTGAATGGCACGAAATGAATGGAGGAGCGGTTCGGTCACGGCTGGCAGCAAGCATGAGGTCAGGCAGTAGGCACAATGACTCAGTGTGGAGGACATGGCAGGAGTAACAGCAGCTGCATGGAGGTCAGAGAGTGGCACAATGAACATTCTGGAGGTGGCAAAACGGAGGAAGCCCACAGAGTGGCACTCATGACTGAGAGCGGTAGAGGTCACATTGGCAGGCAGCAGCATGAGGTACATGCAGTGGCCCAATACACAGTGTGGTGGACATGGCAGGATGGTTCACTAGCAGCCGCATGAGGTCAGAGAGTGGCACAAGACATCTCTGAGGTGGCAAAACAGCGTCGGGGAAGCCTACAGAAGTGCACTATGAACTGAGAGCGAGAGGGTCTCAGGCACATCAGGCTTCTGGGCACCAGCAGCATGAGGTCAGGCAGGGGGCACCTTGACACTAGTGTGGGAGGACACTGCAGCAGCCACAAGCAGCAGCATGAGGGTCAGACAGTGGCACAATGACACAGTGTGGATGTCACGGTCAAAACCAGCAACAGCAGCAGCAGATGACGGTCACTTTAGAGTGGCACAATGACAGAGTGTTAGAGGTGGGTGGCAATTACAGTCCCTGGATAAAGGATTGGTGGTTGGCAAGTCAGATGGAGAAACTGGCAGCAGATGTGTGGCATCAGGCGTGGTGGCGAGGCATACAGAATAGTGGCTGAGGCAGGTTGTTTGACCCAGACTGACGCGCTAAGGCATTGGTTGTGTGTGGAAATCCCTGGCACGATCCAGCCTTGAGTCATCATTGACAAAGGTCAGTAATTTTCCACTTTTTCCACATGGACAAGAACGGGTTCTCCTTGGGGTATAAACGATGGCCTCAACCGCCGCAACTCGAACACTCCGCTCTGATGCCAAATACATGGGTCGGACACGGAACAGCTTCTCCACTGCAAACTCAGGGCAAGTTGCGGCACAGACATCCAGTTTGGGCTACCAGTAGTCCAGCAGGTCTTCTATAGGAGGTGGCAGAGTTTGCTGTCCCAAGTAAGGCAACTAAACCTGTTTGGTTTCAGGATCTGCTCCAGGGTCATGCTGCTGCTGCTGCTTAGGCGAATGCCCTCACACTAGTGGGGTGAAGGAAGGAAGCTGTCATAGTGACTACCTAGTACTTAAGCGTGACTTACTGAATGGAGCTAGGTACTGCTCTACCCCACACACCTCGATGTACCTAGCGCCAGGCAAGCCGCTGGCAGTCCAGTATAGTTACAGGTTGAGCGTGAGGAACCCCCGAGGTTCATGTGACCTGTCAGAGAGGGACGAATGCCGCACAATTAGGCAAGCGGGCCAACTGATTACGGAGGATTTCCCTATAAGTATTTTGAGTTTGTCTTACCCTCTAATACGCCTGGGACAAAACAGGCTACCATTTTGGACCAGGTAGGAGGGTCAAAATAGGTTTGGAGAGCCAGAATTCATCCTCTCTGGGATGCCTAACTAAATTCGGCTGGTCCACTAGCCAGACAAGATACTAAGCATGCTGCGTGGCCATCTGCTCAAAGTGAATCAGAGGGGTTTCCTGCTCCATTTCCACATGTATACGCCACGGTGCAATTGGGGCGTAATCTGCTCGTCTTCACACTACTTCTCTCCACCTCCTCCCAGCGCTCTGGCTCCTCCTCTCTTGTCACTGGGTAGAAACAACTCATTTCACCAGACCTATGCTTATGCTCCATGTCCTCCTTCCCCCTCCACCATTTCATGTACCGCCCCCACGGCGGGACCTCTATAGTGGCATCGAGATGTAAGTCGCCACGTCTCCCAGTACCCCTGCCAGACAGATTTTTCAGCACATCTGTTCCTCGGAACATGAAGCAGTTGGAATGAAGTTATTCATCCACGTGAGTCCTGGCGGACTGACAAATTAAAGTCGCTACTCGAATGGCCTCAACAAACGGCAGGTGTCACGCATTCTGAGCTCGCCACTAATGGGTAGCGTGACAGTCCAAAGTTACACAGTGGGTAGTACTTCTCGTCTGCCTGGCTGGATCATCATAAAATCGTTAAGGGCCTTTCTCTGTTCATTACAGTCAGGTCCAAACATGTGCAGGCTCGGAATTCCAGCTGGTGGAAAACATCGCATATCAGAGTGTGTTTGGAGGAGGCCGTTCTGCCGCAGCAATCGAGGTGGGTTGTTTTCCTGGCTTTTGTACTGAATGGATAAAGTGCATGCACAGTCTTCCTGGCCATTTTCAGATGTCAGAATGTCTCTGAATGATCGGTTGTGCGAAGACTTCCTGGAACCTTTTCACAACCAGTTGAACACGTGCACCATTGCACAGAGCGCATTGGCCATCCTCTCGGTGTTTAGGCTTGCAACGCGGACACCATGTTTCCTCCCATGTCCGTCACCATGGTTCCGATTTGCAGTTGGAGCGGGAAGCCACACATCGATTTCTTGCTGCATGACGCGGGAGGGCTGTTTCTCCCCCTGTGTGACATCTTTTCGCCGCAGGGGGCAAGACAGGTGTTTAGAACTGCGTTGGACACCGCTGTGCTAACGCACATGTGGTATGATGGTAGCAGCACTTGTTGGAGGCGTGAGTGGTGGTGATGGTGGAGGAGGAGGATATCGGACTAATTGGGCGCCAGGTGCAGCAAGTTTGACAACGTGGAGGGAGGATATAGGCGGGCAGCTCTTCTTCCAAGTTGTGGTTGTAGCCGCACTTTGGGCAGGAAGCACATTCACCAGTGGGCCGTAAATGACATGTACTGGCCCTGACCGTAAGTTTAAGCTCCAGACGTCCGCTCTGCCTGTGCAAACTGGAACAAAACCGATAAGCTCAAGGGAATGACCAACCTTTGTTCTACATATTTATGAAGTGCTAGGGTACTGACTTTTTTCGGAAAAGAATTACAGCTTGGAACTCTCCATCTAGGCTGGCACAAGCCATTAGTTCTGCTGAATTGAGGTGCTGAGTCCCCAAATATGGAAAGGGAGGGACTGGCAAATACAACAATTGGACCAGCAGAGCTCGGTCAGGTGCCTGCACTTAGGAATGAGTTGGAGCATAATGTTGTATCTTTGCAATCGCTCGACTGAAACGTACTGCTGGCGCCTATGAGTAGCGAGGAGCAGGAGCTATCTGGACCGGGTAAGATGATGTCAAAGTAAACAGCTCCCTTCATGCAAGATGGTGAGTGGCCAGCCTTGACTGCTGCAATTTGGTATGCCGAGCCACTGGGCGCTGACTGATGCTGTTGGCTGCGGGCGGACAGGATGGACACCATACCATCTGAGAAACGTTTCACCCTGACCTCCGGATGGTGGACGCTTCATGTTGTTTGAAAACAGGGCAAGTACTGCGGCCAACCTTTAGATCCCTGGCCAACGCTTCACTGCTGCCCACCCAGATGCTAACATATACCCCAATATTCGGCTACTACCGGTGTTATATTAGCAAAGATCTGCACACAAACCGCCGAGTATTTGGGATTGTAGACCGCCAACGCTCTGCACTCGAGTGATACTTACTGCGCCGCTGCCTCGCTTGAGCCCCTGATGCCGCTACCTTTCTTGGACACCATTTGCGAGCGGATAATGTTTTTACCCGATGGCCGCTTGCGCTCACCCGAACCGCTCACATGTGCTCTATCCTGCTGATCTCACGGCCAATACGAACCCACTTGCTGCTGCGCTGCTGTTGAAGGCAATCGCGAACGCCTCTTATCACTGCATCGGACTGAGGAAGCCCTTGATCACCGGTCCAAAGTCGTGTGGTCGGGTTCTTAATCATCCTATTTGTGTATCATGTCACTGCTCTGTTCCTCATCAAAGGTCTTTGGTCATGCCGAGGCTGACATCGCACGCACTCATCTCCGACAGCTGAGACGCCTTCATTGCCACTCTCGAATCTTATTACTTTACTGCGCCTCTACTGCAAGAACGCAGGGGGATATTGGCCCCCATCTTCTTCGCTGCCAAGTAGCTGCTGTTGCCCTACATCAAATTGTTCATACTCAGCTATATAGTGGCGAACTGAGCCTCCAGGGGACCACATAGTTGATTCTTGGCTGAGGATACCGGATGGGAACATGAGGCCGGGGCTGGGCCGAGGAAACGGTGAAGGCGCACTGGACCCTGTCCAGGCCCATGACCATACTAAGCGGGTTGTGTCTGTAGGTTCCACACGACTGTCTTGGCTGGGGTTGTAGATGAACATCTGGGAGGAAGAGGATGACCTAGTCACACTCAATCAAGAACACTTGGGTTGCGAACAATACTACAACGGCCGCTAGCATGACAGCGCAACGTTGTGGCACTCACGAGTGAACCCTGCTGGACGTCCCCTGCTGGAAGTGGCTGCGACCTGGGCCTGTTCAGGAAATGTTTTGTGCTCATGCCACTCGCAGGTGCAGAGCCTGCCTGCCACCTGCTCTGTCTGACATACTGTTTGTTATAAATAGTACAGACACTGTTTGATGATGATATCTGTATATGATAAATATAACCCTGTTTTTTGGTCTCCAAAATGAACCCAAGTACAAGCTTTGGGTAATAACCCTTGGACATCAAAATTTGCGCTCCACAAATGGCTAGGAAAAAATTTACCTGTATGTGCGTTTAAAACACTGTGTGTTTTATCTAAATGTAAAAGCACAAACAAGGCTTTATTAACCATTGGGACATGATTAGGCTACAGGAAAAATGTATAAATTTTGGCAGTTGGAAAAAAGACGGTTTATTTTTGTTCAGCACACCAGCAAAACAAAAACGCGATAATTAACCCACTGGATGTACATTTGGCCGTCCCCAAGAATTGAGCCACACCCAATAATTAGTTGCTTTGTACGCGTGTTCTCAATTGCGTTGGTTTTTCCTTTGCCACACATACATAAGAGATACAGTTGGTATTAACCTTTGCTATGTGATTTAGGCTCACAGGAAAAACTTTCTATATATTTTTGGCGTTGAAAATGAACGGGTTTCTATTATTGCTCAGCACACACCAGCAAAAACAAACGCTTAGATTAAACCCCTGGATGTAAATTACCGCCAGAAAGAATTGTGCCGCACAAAATAGTAGATTTGTAGCGTGTTTCACAATTTGAGTGTCTCTCTACGCTCTCAAACAACAAGAGATACATGTTGTAATTAACCTTTGCTATGTGAATTAGAGTACAGGAAAAAATTTATATATTTTGCGTTGATAAAAGATGGTTTATTTTGTCAGGCCCCAGCAAAAACAACGCTTTATTAAACCACTGGTGTAATTGCGCAAAGAATTGAGCCGCTAGACAAATAGTAGTTTGTAGCATTTGTTACATTGCGTGTTTTATACGCCACACAACAAGAGAGTACAGGTGTAATTAACACTTTTGCTTGTGAATTAGTGTACAGGAAAAATTTATTATTTTTGGCGTTGTAAAAAGGACGGTTTATTTGTCAGCACACAGCCAAAACACGCTTAATTAACCCTGGATGTAAATTGCGCCTAGAATTGATGCGACTCAAAACTAGTATGCTTTGTACGCGTTTTTCACAAGTGGTTGTTTTTTCTACTTACGCCACGACATACAAGAGATACTAGTTGTAATTAAACCTGTGCTTTTTAAGTTTAGAGTACAGGAAAATTTTTATATTTTGGCGTTGAAAAAACAGGACGGTCTATTTTTGTCAGCACACCAGCCAATACAACGCTTAATTCAACCCCTGGATGTAATAATTGCGCAAAGAATTGAGCGCACAAAATAGTAGCTTTGTATGCGTGTTACAATTGCGTGTTTTATTAAGCGACAACAACAAGAGTACTGTTGTAATTAATCTTGCTTGTGAATTAGGCTACAAGTGAAAATTTATATATTTGGCGTTTTGAAAAAGACGTTTTCTGGGGTCGGCCACAGATCCAGTAAAACACAGACGCTTAATTAACCCCTGGATGTAAATTGCGCCAAAGAATTTGAGCAGCAAAAAGAAGTGGTTTTGTATTGTAAAAAAAACTACAGGAACTGGCATATAGCAATTCGCCACTTGGATATTGATTATTGAATGTATATGCAGCTGCTCATGTGGTACGCACACGGATTTTCAGATCCAATACCCCAAAAAACAAAAATTACGATAATTAGAACATTAAAGAGAAAGCTCTCTGAGACAAGCTGAGACACCCCTACAGAAATAGCTATAATAAAAATCAAAAAGTTATTCTGTAAAGAGCTATCAGCACAGCCGGCAGCACCTTCCTGATGAGCACTCAGTGAGAGGAGTAGTGAGCTCCCGGACGTCCGCGCCCGGACTTTATTATAGTTCTTGGAATACGGTGAGACGTACCAGTAGAATCACCGCGGTCTCTTGATTGCTGCTTATCTCTCGCACATGTCATGCCAGGCTTATGCCTTCTTTTCTCCCAGTGTGTTTGCCCCATGTAGCGCCATGCTGGGGCGGCTCGCAGCAACTTTTATCAATCAAAAGCAGACCACTTCGTTCACTCCCCGAACGTACCTAAAGTTCGATTCGTTCCGTATACCGATCAGTTTTCATGAAATTTCTAAAGAACTTACCACTTCATTAGAATCAAATTCGACCCCATCTCTAATGATAAATGACATACAGAGGACCCAGCAGCAAAACTGATTAAAGATGATACAGGGTGTTGAAGGAGGAAGTGATGTGGAGTATCACACCGGAAGGACACAGACAGTTCTGGTCATTGATGGAGGAGGTCACCAGTTGCTGGAAAGTGGCTCCTCGCTGAAAGATTCAATCCAAAAAGTGGCAAGATACATTTAGAGCTCAGGTACCTCCAGATGTAACATGGTCAGGGTAGATGACTGCAAAATGTCTTTAAAATTGACCCCTGGACTCACCAAGGTTTTGCTGTGACATGAAGTAAGTGACATCAAGACATTGTTTTGTTCAGTTGATATGTCCATTTACAAATAACAAATAAAAAGTACAATTATTGCCATATTGACAACCTTGATAGGAAAAAAAGTCCATGGGAAAAAGGTGGAAATGACATTCTTGATAATGACAATGGATGACATATGACATGGTGTTTTCTTCTCCTTTGCTGGATGTGTACAAATATTTCTCCTGCAATGAAGGGCTCCACTTGATAGTCTTTCTGGGACCGCATTCGACAGGCAGGGAAATCATTTTTAACTGAGCAACTCAAAGTTCACTTCAGAATGTTTCAAATGATTTAATGAGTGTACTTAAGACTTTGACAATACTAAGAGACACCAGAACAAAATCTGACTACACCTTGCTCCCATCAGGGATGTCTTGGGAAAAATGGATGCGAGCTCCTTTCCATGATGTTCAAGTACCAGGGCCAGACGGTGACAAGTAGACGAACGTTTGTCTCCCTTTCCGCGGAAAATGCCCATTCAGGCAATACATCGCCTAAGTAAGCCAGGCAAATATGGCATTTAAAAATCTGGGCGATGACTGATGATGATCAAAAACTTGATCATGCATGGCATCTACAGTCTTTACAAAGGCAAGTCTGCAAGCGGATCCCTGAAAAAAAACAAGGAACAAACGCTGTATTCCTCAGACATAGATCACTGGACTGCACGGGTCATACATTAATTGTGGCAATTTTTTCTTACCAGCTATGCCTTGGACAAAGAAATTTAAGGACGCGAAAATCACCAATGGTGGGAACTCGTGAAAAAAAAACAAAACTTGAGCTGCCAGACGCCTGATATAGTTGCAGTGATGGGAAGGACAGGGGGGGACTCCACTTTCCTCAAAGATTTGTTATTTCAGACTACCCACACACCTGCTGTTTCATATGCCCAAAAAACGACGGAATGTGTTACTGATGTCCACGCACTTCACAAAGAAGACACGCTCTGGTGTCATCAGGAAGTGACAAATAAGCCCAGAATCTTCTGGACTATACATAAACAAAGGGGAGTCAGACCAACCTGGACAAGTGACTTGCAACATACTAATTGCCTAGCGAATGACTAGGAGATGCCAATGGTTGTACTTTTCCAAACATCCTGACCTTGTGTCTAGCTAAATATGCATTTATGTTGTGGACTCACATTTTTCAAGGGATGGTATTCAAAGAACAAAACAAAGGGAGATTGTTTTTTGAGGACTAGGAAGGATCCCTTGTCAAGGCGCCATATCATGAACATAAGGGACACGGGTGCCCGAAGGAACCAGCTAATGCTGCCTGGTCCGCAACTCCAGAGCTAACATAGTGCATTCGACCACAACCTCACTCAGCAACACAAAGAGCATCTCACCAGGCATCCTTCCTCATCAGCACACGATGCCTCATACATCAACCACAAAACAGCCACAACCCAGTGAGACCACTCTTGATTCTAAAAGAAGAGGTGTCAGGTCTCGCCCTAGAAATCAAGGGACAGAAAGACAAAACACAATCGTGACTTTGCACTGCAAAAAAATACCTCTGCTCAAAGTACACACTCTATTAAAAGTGTCCACTTTTTGCCTAACATGCATTCTAAATACTAATGCATCTACAACACACGAGTACTTGAATTTGTTGATTTGATTTGCTTGATTGATTGATTTGTTTCGTTTGACCTAGTAAAGAGTACTTTTTCATTATTATTGCTATTAAGATTACTATAATTTTCATCTTTTAATTTGTATTAAGTTCTAAAAAATAAAATCATGTTTATTGCCTTTTTCATAAAGTAGCTAGATATGGGTGATAATTGACCTGTAACACATAGATGTTACTAGAGTTATAATATTAAAATATTATATATAATTATATTATATATATATCATATATATAATTTATATATATCATTATATATATACTACATATATATAATATATAATATATATTATATCATTTTTTTTACATTTAAAGAAATGTGTTTCTAAATACCTTCGCAGTAATTAGTCACGGTATATATACCAAAATACCTTTTTTATTAGTTTTATTATTCTCTTTTGAGGTTCTATTTTGAAAACAATATTTTTTATATTAAAATGAGCGCGTGACGCTCTGCAATTGAAAGGTCCAGAGTGGCCATAACAAAAATATTAAAAACTAAATCCTTCAATTGGATGAGGAAAACCTTAAACATGGCTCAATGAAGAGCGGTAAGAAACAAATTGGATCATAAATAACTGTTTTTAGGGTATCCTTGGGGTGATTTAAGACACGGGTCAAAACCGATCCGTTAACATAAGAAAGAGTAACAGAAAGCTAACACTAGAGGAAGGTTAAGTGATTGTCTGTTCTTCACTAGAGCTCTGATGGTGAAGGGTAGCACACTGGTGAAAAGAGCAAAGGGAAGATACAGAGATGTGGTCAGGCAGTCAAGGGTCATAGCAGGCAGCACAGGTTCAAGAAACATAGCTGAGGTCAGGAGCTGAAAGAAAAGACAGGACAATGAGACAAGCCAAAGCCAGTAATGAAGGAAGCAGACAAACAGCACAACACCAGTCAGGAATCAGGACAAGGAGCTACTGGGAACCAAAGTTCAGCAAGGTGAATAAGGGGAAGTTGTCCAATAAACCCAATGGCAGCAGCGGATAAGTTGGGGAAGCAAAACAATAGGTAGCTAGGTGGAACCAGAGCAACTAGCTGCAATGTGTCAGCAGCAAGGAGAAACCAGCAACATATTTAGAAGTCCTGGCAGAAGGGATAACCACACGGTGAACTCCATGAGTAGGTCAGCAACTGCCAACCATGTGGGTCACCGTCGTGACACCCAGTTAAATAACACTTATTCAGAGTCAAGTTACCATTGACCCAAATCTAAAGCACAACACAAGTCCAGTACAATATCAATTGATTTGTTCCACTGTCCTTTTATTTTACTTATAGAAAGCATTTGGACAAATAATTCTCCTCCAAGCTGATAATTTTCATATTAAACAACTGAAAGGCTGTGATTTTCTCTATACAATATGAAGAACAATTGTGCATTCAGATAATCAAAAGAGACTAAATACTTTAGCAGTTAACCACACACTAAACACTTGTCTTCCACAGTTAAGGATTTGTCGCTGTGCTTTATTTGGCTGACAAAACTATTAAACCTCCCATTGTGATCCTATTGTAAAATGACATTAGGTATAAGTGAAAGATACATTTTTGAGGCCGAGTATTAACCTGCATTAAATATTTGTTCAATGTAATGTCACTCAACATTACATCAGGTAAACCTAACTTTTAATGTGATGCAAATGTAATTACTTTAAGGCAATTTTTTTTAATACCCTCAAGGGGTTATTTTTTAAATACAATGGAATACCTGTTAAACAATGCAACAGACATGGCAAAATTCACACTTACAGACATTACAGACTATGATGTGGCATACTTTAAAGGGGTATTCCCATCTCACAGTTTTAAACATGTAGGCAAAATACATTATGGTAGAACCACAGACTACCTCAACATGAAGATGGATCCTGAAGCTGGCTGTAAAGAGCAGTCTGTGTGAAACAGGGAAATGGGAAGACCCCTTTAAAGTCCAGGGTTAAAAAATGGCTAATTTCTCTATAAGATTCAGTAGCACCACCTCTGTCACAGGATCAGCCTCGTATTGCAGCTCTACTCCAATGATATGAATGGGGCTGAGCTGTAATACTAGAAACATCCTGAGACAAAGGTGGTGCCTTTTTTTTTTTTAATCCTGGACAATCCCTTTGATTATCATGGTCTGTAGCATACAAGTGTAAGCTGAAAATTGCTACATCTTTAAGGCAAATCTTGTGCCAATACATACTATGAAGACATAGTCAAGAGATTCAAGTATTAGTCAGATCTCACCTTTGAAAGAAATGGTCTCCTCAAATACTCACTTTTATCAAGTCACAGCTATTTCTTTTGGCAAAATGGTCAGTCTGGTTCTCTTGGGGGACGTTTACCAACATTGGGAGGTCACCCGTTTGCCCCGGTATTCCAAATCACAACCAGAAGAACATGTATCGGCCGATTAGAAGCTGAGTCAGACACAGGGTTCTGGGTCAAATTCCATTCATGTTCCAAGCACAACTAACTAGACAAAAACCTTACACACATATTTGTATAACTGCAATCAAGATAAACGCAGGCGCAGTAGAGAAGAGAGGAACGGATGTATGTCCATATTTAGGCAGCTTTTAAGTACAGTTTATTGGTCCACGCTGTCTCTGGGGAAAAAGTCTTAGCCACAACTTCAGTGATTTTCCAGTGTTTAAGCCTTTTCTTCAGACAGAGAACTGATAAGCAGATGTTACATCCTGAGGAAGCCGATAACGGATGTCACGTCCTGCACTGCGCCCATCTTAGCCTTCCCATAATCGCTGCATCATTGAATGGCAAGATGGATCCGATTCATTTAGCTGAGATGGACTTTAAGGAGGCAAACCTTCTTTTATGTGCAGAAATGTGGGAAATCTTTACAGAGAAATCAAGTCTGAGTTAATCATAAGGTGAATTCACACAGTGAGAAAAGCTGGCGGATTTCACAGTTAATAAGCAAAATGCGGTTTCTGGTATTAGCTTAAATCTCTTAACCTCACAATCCCCTCAAAGACAAAGATTTTCTCCACTGTCCCTATTGTCCGTCCTGAAAATCTAAGAATAGCATAGGAGATTAGGAAACTGCTCACACTGTGGGTAAAGGGTGTGGGATTTCTTCAGAAGAATTGTGAAGAAACCCCTTATGGGGGGATTTCAAACGCACTTCCAGTGCCATACATAAACAGTGTGTGGTTTTCCCCTAGATCTGGTCCCTTCAATCTAGTGAATGACTTTGGTTTCATTACTTATGGGGGTCTTGGTAGGACAGGGATGTCAGCAATACCTCTGTCATCCATGCTCAAGAGGCTCCTGTTCGTGAATATGGAACGTTTCTGTGGTGGCTCCTTCGCAGCTATTCCTGGCCAATAGATTTTTGTAGAGAGGAATGCTGCAGCACAGTACAAAACAGTAGCACCACTAAATATAACTAGTAGTTCCAGGCCCACCTGCTGTAACCAGCGCTTCAGCTCCAGTCCAATCAGTCAGCCAGGAGGCCAAGAAGTGTCCACTTCCTGAGTTCTCCTTAAGTTCTTGGACAAGACTCTTTATCTTACCTAGGGCGATAGTGATTTTTCCATTCACTCTGTGTTGTCAGGGTATTATAGGGTGCCAAGGCTTTCTTTCACCTTTCAGCCTCAAGTAACTCCTCCTTTCTCAGCCACACCATGTCGATGGCATCGGTTCTGTATATGGTAATCCTAGTATTGGGGCCTAATCTCATCTAGACTCCTGAAACCACATCTCTACTGTAATTAACTAAACCTTTGTGGTTATTAATAAATGTAATTAATCCAGTTACTTTCTTTATTATTTGAACTTGGGGGAGGAATAGGGAAGCGAAAGCCTGCAGCAATTTGATCTAGCGCTTTGAAAAACTGATTGGGGACCCCCCTTGGGCTCTCATTAGTAAATCATTTATACACATTAGGGTCTTCACCTGGAATATATGGGGGCTGCTCGTCTCTCCCTGTTGGGGGAGGGGTCATTTGGTGGCGGGCTGGATTCCATGGGTAAGCCTTGAAGGGATGGAAAAGCTGATTAATGTACATGACCCTTCAGGTAGCTGGCAACCCACTTCTCAGTCTCCATCCCCACACACCAGAAGGACATCCAGGAGGGTCCCACTGAGATTCACCAGATTCCCATGGTCAGGTTAACCTCGGCAAAATCGGCCGGGAAGGGACCCCCAATGATGTCCTTCCGTCTGTAGTATTGCGGAAGAGAGAGAGCAAGTGTAGTTACCAGGAGCTACCAAACCTCCCAGGTGGTCTCACTTTGGGTTTAAACGTTACAAGGGGAGCTCAAAGTTCTTACATTCGGAAAACATTTTGCTTTTTCAAACAGGCTAATAAACACACTCTGCATTATCTGCTGTAACTTGGTGTTTGATAGGGGTGTGTTTCCATGGGTGGGTTGGCACCGGCACAGGACAAACACCCAACTGTTAGATTATGGACCCTGACGGTGTATTTTACCACATTCTAGCCAAGGTTTTTCGGTGGAGGGATACTTGGGTTTTCAATAGAAAAATCATTCTTCCCACTGCATATTTGGGATTGGGACCACCTCTTCTACTGCTTTTTGGAGATTGTATTTCCTTCTGCGGGTACAGTGGGTGTATAGTGGCCAGTGATGGGTCTGTTTTTAAGTTCTTTAAGTTCTTTTACTCCTACTTCCTCGCTCATACAGTCAGGTATACACCAAAGACTTACTTTCCATTGTCTACGGGGGCGGAGTGCTATAGGTGAGAACTACAGGGTAACAGCGCATCGGTCGTATCACTCACACACCAAGTATGTCGGTCTTACGTCCCAGTAAGGCGACCCGTCCTTTCGGGTCCTTGCGTGCCCGGGCTTCTTCGGGAGGAGATATCCCCAGCTCTTCCCCCGTATTCCCATCCTGCACTCCTGACAGTAATAAGCAATTGTCATTCCCTGGGGCAGTGTTACACACAAGTAATATACCCTGTCACAAAGGATTCGACGGCTCCATACCTGCGGGAAAAGACATTTTCATGGCAGTGATTATTGGGGAATATATCACAAGCATCAAATGAAAAGGTTTGACACTTTGGTAATGTCCATCCAAAAAATCACTTTAGCATTAGCTACGGGTATAATACTTATAAGAAGGATATAAAACAATCATTTTGTCACTGGGTCCCTTTTTTTTTTACAATGAGAAGCATGGATCCACGTGGGACTTCCCTCCAATTTCACCGCCTGGGGTATAAAGGATAACAGTGATGGGCTTTCAATCTGGGTCTCAGGCCAATTCCTCCGTATATGCTCTTTATGTACACTCGGTCTCCTGGTTTGGAAATCATGCACCGTTTCCCCTGTGGATTCTGGAAGACAGCAGAGACGCAGCATGCAATTCTGTCAACTCTTTATGGACAATTCAATCACAAATTGTACAGTCCGTCACTATTTTCCCTAACACTCTTCTCCCTGACCTAAACACAGAAGGAGCTTCCCAATCAGTATCTCAAATGGGGTTTTTAGACCATGTTTTGCTTTGGGGCGGTGCCTAACGTGGTATAGACAATTGGGAGAAGGTCTGGCAAGGGCAAGGGGGGGATCAGCAGTCATTTCTTGACAAACTGTATTCTTGAGGGTCCAATTCATTTCTTTCGACCTTTGCTGAGCTTTGGGGATGGTACGGGCTTTGTGGAGGCCCAAATCTACCCTAACATGTTCCAGACAGTTCTCGGAAAAAACGAGAACAAGAGAATGCTGACCCTGGTCCGACTCGATTCACTGAGGGACTCCAAATCGACAAAGTATTTCAGTAATCAGCTTCTTGCAGTTACTTTGGAGGTCATGTTGTCACTGGGTTGGCTTTGGCCATCCTGAAAAAACATGTCTATTGAAACCAAAACATATTCATTCTTCACGCTCTTAGGCATTGGTTGTGGTCCATTGAATCCTTTGGAAGGGACGATTCTGGCTTCGCCAAGTGCTGCATGGGAATCTTGAGCAGTTGGGAAGGGTTGAGGGTAGGTTACAGATAGGTACATGTTGATGTAGGCTGCAATCATGGAACTGATATTTCTGGCGCATGGTACAATTCTGCCCATTGCCTGAGTGCCCTGTTTTTCCCACGATGAGTAGCTCCATGGGCCCTGGCTTGCAATGGCAGGGATAATTCGTCTGTAGGTAAACAGACTGCCTTTTGCACTTCCATATTTCCCTCTTTCGAGAGTTGCTCCATCTTCTTCGCCTCTGTTGCTTCTCCTTTGCAGTTGCCAGATGTTGTTTGCTGATATTCTTTCTTGGGGGTCCCAGCCGGGCTTCCAATCGAGAGCTGGTGCTATCAGTCTCCTGTTGTTTAAATGAATTCCTTTTCTGCTCTGGTGGTTACCTTAATGGGCCAGGATCCCTGCCACTTGGGATGACACTACACAAGAGCTGCTGCTTTTTGCGGTTGGTCCGCTGTCTGGTTCACTCCTCCGGGTTCTGTATGTCTTTCACTATGCCATGGGCCTAAACATTTTAGATGGCTACCTTTGTGGGCAGTTTCAAGGTGCGGCCATTAGGACTGATTCTGTACTGCTATGATTGACTGGGGTTCCCGATGATGTGAGAATCTCGATTTTTCCAGGTGAGTCAAAGTCATGTGCTTATTGCCATAGGCATACCTTGAACAGTCCATATATTGGCTGTCTTTTCCTTTGGCCATTTTCAGGCTTCCTCCAGGATTGAATTTCAAAACTTGAGCTGAAAGTTGTGGGGGCAGTGCTTCTGCCATATGGATCTCATTCTTCTGTGGTTATTGCAAATCTTGTATGAAAGTCCTATTTTCAGTAGCTAATTCTTGATCACAGTCCAGAGATCATGGTTGCATGAGGGATTACTCTCAGTCACCACTGTGAATGGGGCTGCAGTTTGTTACTTGAAAGACGGTTAGACAGTCATGGTAGTCCTCATCCGGAGATATTCCACTTCTTTATTCTTTCGCTCCTCCCCTGTGTTGTGGTGAAGAGTGGCTGGATTCAGAACAGTTGCAAAGTTTTGAGGAGTATTAGTGGTAACAGGATTGCGAGCACTGTAAGCGCAGGTACTTGATGAGTCACATTGTGCTTCGGGAGAGTCTGTTGCTGCATGCGGCCCGTTCATGGGGGCTTTTGCTTGGATGTGATCACTTATGTCCCAAGGACTATATCCGCAGTTTGTCCTAGAGGATCTGTGCTGCAGGACAACCTTGAGAGGACAGGGAGCGGTCCTGGCAACCGGGTCCAATCGAGCAGAGTAGTATCGAGGGGGCGTTGCGCCCCATGTGCCTGGGTAAGGACTCCAGAGGCATGTCCCTTTGTCTCCTGAAAACAATATAGGTTTAAAGGCTGATTGTTGTCTGGTACATCCAGAGCGGGGCTGTTGATTATCGCAGTCTGCAGAGCATAGGTAACAGTCCTGTTGTTGCTCTTAAACATTGAAGGTTGGGATGATGTTCAATACAGGTCCATCCCAGTTTTCAGGCAAATAATATAAAGGCTGCATATTTCTGATGCAATCGGTAACCATTGACTATCTGCTAAGTGAGGAGGCCTAGGAAACGTGTTAGTGTATGAGTTTTCTGGATAAGGAAGGGATGTAATGGGCTTGCACACGTTCATCTGTATGGTGTATGGTTCCCTTGGGGATATTGCCAGTGAACTAGAAAACAACAACTCTTGTTCTGGACCCTCTGGAGACTTGGTTAGCTTATCCTTGGGTGACCTTGCAGTTTTGAGAGGAGCCAGTGCTGCAGCAGAGGATAGAGATTTTCCTTCCATATCTTCAGGGCTTCTCCAAGAAGGAGATCATCGACATACTGAAGAAGGGTCCCAATTCAGGGTTGTGGCTACCCATTTTGTAGAGAAGCTTTCATAGCTCTGAGTAAATGGATTTGGGCTATTTGGGCCCCTTGAGGTGTTCGGTCCAGGTAAATTGATATCATTGATAGGTAATAAGCCAAACAAGTTCGACAGTCTTCATGAAGAGGGACGATGAAGAACGCATTAGTCAGAATCATTAACTGGTGAAGCATGGAAGCTGAGGGGGGGGGGGGGCATCTGGGAAAGAAGAGGTTGGGGTTGGGGGACCATGGTGTTTCCAGGATAGTGTGCATTAAACAGCTCGGAGCTCTTGCACATCGATATCTCTGCGGTTCCCACTTTCTTGGACTTCTTCTCACAGGAAAATGAGGGGTATTTTGTTGCAGGGAGAGTGCAGGAGACGAGTACCCTGAGTCAAAAAGGACTGTATTGAGCCTTCAGTCCATCTTCCTGGACCAGCTTTGGGGATAGTGTGGAAGTCTAGGGTAGGAGAACTCCATCCTTAAAGTATACATGCACCGGTGGGGACAGGAAGAAGGCCGACCATCATCGGGTCCCTGATGACCATTAGTCTGGTGGGAGGCTGGGGAAAATACAGATGAAATACAAAGATGGAGAGGGCTTGGCTAAGGACATCATAGCGAGAGGGAGGTGCCCTCAGTGCACATCGGTAGGTAATTTACCATCCTTTCTGATCCAGCGTCTGTAAAATTAATTTCATATTTGAGAAAAACTGTTGTTGGCCCAGCATCAATAGGATAGGGTCTGCTCCAACAGGTGAATGGGACACAGCGTGTCAGAAACAAGAAAACGGTATCAATCGGAAAGGGACAGCATTAAATTAGCATGGTGAGGGGAGACTTTGTATGCGACCCTAACCCCACTACATATTTTAGGACCATTCAGAGGAGATCTGGCCTCAGGAGGCAGGCTCTTTGCTGCTATTCAGGGTGGCGCACCTGTGTCCACCAGAATATCAGTGGGTGACCCGCGAATAGGTATAGTCATACCCGCAGGCTTCTCGTTTCCACTGCTTGCAAGGGCGGAACAGCTGGCACTACCTCATTGGGATATCCCTCTCCTGGGGCCCCCCCCGTGGGTAGGGATGTCTATGCTGTTGAGGCTGTAATTGGTGCCGGAAGGCCGGACTCGGCAGTTCTCTTGCATAAATGGTCGACCTGGTTGCACCTCCCGCAAACAGGCGGCTCTCGGGGGCCCTGCGTCCTAGGCTGGCGGTAGGGGACCACCGCCTGATAGTTTTCAGGAACCTGGGCATATTCATCCATAAGTGGTTTGACTAGTTTCTTTTCCCCCTTCTTTTTCGTGTCCTGATTAACTACCCTTCATGGAAAACCTTTTTACTACTTGCCAAGGCTTCATTTGTATTCTGTCCATAAAAGTTATGGCTTGACCGCAAGGGACCAGACCCCATGAGATCACTCCTTGGCCATATGCCATCAGAGCCGGCTTACTAACCAGGGAACATTGAATCTTTTTAATGAGTGGAGAATCCTAAATCTCAATATGTGGCTTTGCGTGCAGCAAAAACATCCACTGCTCCCCAGGTTCCTGCGCAATCCTGGTGGTGTGGTGGCTTGTCATTATAACAAGTTTGTGCCAGGCGTTAAGCTGATCACAAAAAGCTAATCCAGACTCAAAGGAGAATATATCAAGTCCAGAAGGGTTCAGATATTTCTGAATGGTGGGAAGGTAGTCCTCAGGGGTTCTGACAAGACCAGGGTTCTAAATCTTATTCCAATTAGCTCCATAGATTTGCCTGGTTATGTGACAACTTTCTTAGAATACTGCTATGGGGAATTTCATGGGGTTTGGCAATTTGCTAGGACAGGCAATCCTATCTGTGTAGGGGTGAATGAACATTTAGTGGAGAGGAGGAGCCTGCCTCGCATCATCAGAGATCAGCACAGCTGGCCGGTCCGAGCTTCTGTGACGCGATCGGGGGTGGGGGATGTCCTTGGTGTCTAGATCCTCACATTTTGGGAAGAATCTCAGGCCTTTCCTCTGATACAAGATAGACGTTGGCCCTGGCGAGGAGGAGACTATCCTGAACCTCTTCAAAATTGCACCCTTAGGCTTTGCTGATGAATTCAAACATGCTCGTAAAGTGACTCTAATGCATTATTTTGTTGGAAACATAAAGATAACGGAGGAGGATAAGGGGAGGGAGGCTTGGACCGGCTTGTCATGATTGTGTCATCTACTTCATTACAAATCCAAAGCATTAGGTAAATAGCTGATGTAAGCTGAATGTTTCCTTGTCAATATCTTTGCCACTATAGACCGGTCCACAGCATGGATTAAAAACGTGCAAGGGAAGATCTCCTGCGCCGTTGGAGAAGCTGATTATAATCCCGTCTCCCACTTGGCCCTTCTCCTTTAGATAATTCTCACAGTCTGGTTAGCCTCCTGAACAAGTTTTTCCATTAATAATCTTGCCAACCCCATCGGGTGTGACAATTGAGGGTTGGGGGGTTAAACATGGCTCCCACCGGTGGAGTGGTGATGTCCCCATGACCTCAGCGGAGAAATACTTGACCATCGTGCTGGTCTTTAACATTTGCAACTGAGCTTGGGATCCCACCTTTCCGGATGGTACTCAGGTCCCCTGCAGGGTGTGGTACAGAGCACGAGGGGCCTGCCCTTTCCCCGAAAACCCCCCCCTGACCATAACGCGGGGGAGAGCACCGCACTGGGGTCATCCACTCTCCCCTGCGTTTCTTGGGGCTTTAGGGGTGGGATTAGGGGGGGGGAGAATAATAGGAAGCGCCCAATTGGGGTTGTCTTCCAGTGGTGCCTTCGAGCTCCATATTATTACGGTACCGGGGCGGGCTGGCTGGAGGACAAGGGTGGCGTTGGGGGAGGGGGAGGCGGCCTCAGGGACCTCGGGTGGGGGAGGTTTGCAACGGAATGTTCCTGATACTATACATGCCATGAGATGTATCCAGGGGATTCAGTGGGCGGGGACGGGTGGCGGTTTTGGGGGTGGATTGGTTGCGTTCTACTATTCTCACGCCCGATCAGGATTCTGATTTTCACACATACGCCTATTGCCACCTCCTCAGGGCCCTCGCGGGCGGCCATTGTTGGGTGGTGGCGCAGAGGCTCTTCATTAAATCTGGAACATTTTGCATCATATCTCATGTAACCTACAGTGTTTCTTCCTGTTTCCATAAATCAAACACTTTCAACTTCCACATATTCCTTCTTTTTGCAATATTTCTGGCCAATCGGAGGTGAGGCCTGATTGACATCTCCAAAGCCATCCTTTGTCTGATAAACTGCCCTCTTTGGTTCTCACTACCTCTTGCCATTTAGATGGCTGCAATCTTCCATTTTGGCAATTCCCACAACTATACATTCGGAATGCTTTTTCAACATACTTTTTCACCCTTCTTTTCTACATACAATTTACTTCAACAGTCTTGCCCCTTCAGGCATTTATGCTCTGTGATGAAGCAATTTAAACATTTTGGTGTTTCTATGCGTGGGGACGTCTCCTAAACATGACAAAGGTCTAACACAGCCTGTGTTCCACGCCTGGGCCCAGATCCGGGTCTCACAACATAAGGATTCTTCAAAATATAACAAGGTCCTTGCCCTAACCTACAATAGTTCCCACCCTTTTTGCCCTCATGGGGGACCGTACCTTCCCGGTCTTTGTCTGTATCATATTATGTATATCTTATATATGTTTCATGTTAATCCGAGTGAATTATTCCACCCGGACCACTGAATATTCTAGCAATATACGAATCGTGTCTAAAATAACCGGGGAGACTCCCGCTCCACTCGAATTCTATTAACATTAGAGACTGTCAAGGTTCCAATCTATAATACAGCACACACATATCGGGCAAAGGGTTGTGATACAAACAGTGATAATCGAAACTACTGGAAGTCACAGCCAATACTAAGGTCGAAAGTGACCGGCTGGATCAAAGTTGTCTAGGGTGAGTCACTTTATTGTTGACCACCCGCGGACCAGATACCACAAAGCAATCTAATTTCCGGGGAGACATCAATGGCAACGGTAGTTAATTACATATAGGATGCATCAACTTACCTGAGACCTGTAGAGGTTTATGCAGTCCAGTCCTCAATTTTGATATTTCCTCCGTCCTCTAAGCAAGCGACATTTGGCTAAACTTTAAATAATTATTTGGTGGCATGTTGAAAGAGCCTCTTTGAGTATTTGCCATATTGAGCTTTGAGGAAGATGCACCACAGCAGTATGTTACTTCACTAGGTTTTTCTTTTCTCAGCCAAGAACACGGAACACACTGAAGAAAACTAGGATAACAACAGGCTTTTATTCCAAATAGGCTCTAGAGCTTAGTGGTTACAACTAGGAAACTGATGTGCTGTCTGGTGGTCCTCCCCATGGCACAATTTTTAATAGGTGGCATTAACTAGCCATTTTATTTGTCACAACCTGTATTTATGGGTGGTTCTATAGCAGTGATTGTCATATAACTTCTGCTATAAGACGATAAGAATTTGCAGGGAGTGACTCATTATGGTAAGAGGCAGCTTGGAGCAATAAGAGATAAGAGAGAGCAGAAAGAGATGGTCAGTAACCAAGATAAACTTTGGTACATAAGCAATAGATAAAATCTTATTTTTCTCCTGAACAAAGTAAAATCAAATTAGCAATGTATTTGATAATAGCTTTCAGTTACTTTTCCTTATATGTCAAAAGATTATCACTGTGGTGAGAAAGCTCCTATAAGAACAATAGCAAGGATAAGTTCATACTTTGTTATTCATTGCATCAGAGGTATCTGTTGCGGTACGGTGAAAAAAAAGGTGCCTCAATGGCTACCACGACAGAGCTGCAGCCAGCCCAAAGACTTCAATAAACAAGAACATTTCTTTTTGGACTGTTTGCTGAAAAGTTCACACTTTCTGTGTGGAACATAAAGGCTTGGTCTACCCTGCTTTTAAATTCTGCACAAAGTGTAAAATACAGGGAAATGGAGCGAACATAGTTGAAATAGGACTATGCTTGTTCTGCTGTTATCTGCACCTCCATCACACTAGCCATTAGGGTACTTTGTTTCCAGTCTGTACTGCACCTTGGATATAGTGAATAATGAACTGCTAACCCAGCCTAACATACTGTAATATTATTAAGTGATATGACATAAAGCAGTGTCTTTGAATAGGAATTTACTGCCAGGAAGCATGGAGTTTCTGCATAGTTCCACTGCAGCTCCATTTCGCCCTCATTACAAGAAAGGTTTTTGTATAATGATTTTTTTACATATGTTTTATTAAAACATTTTTCAAGTTACATTGAAGATAGCGTAGATCTACATTGTATTCAGATGTAAAGGAGCAAATAACAACAGCATAGAGTTAAACTAAATGTAATTGTGGATTTCAGTATTATTAGAAAATGTATGACTTTTCCAATCTAGTTCCATGAGATCGGGCTAATGTCAAAATATAGGCTATGAGGAATACATCTATTGTTGGAAGTGCATCTAACTGTAAGGATAGAAAGACCACGGATGGCGACTATGTTATTGGGCTGTTTATGACATTATGAATCAGATCAAAGACAGAAGACCAATAATGTGTAATTAATCTGCATTTACAACAAATGTGAAGGAGAGTGCCTAGTAAATTTTTGACCCTTTAGCAAACATTGGCAGAATTTGGTTAAAATTTTTGGAAGGTGGTATGGGGTAATACACCCCCGGTATAAAAGTTTTTTGGTGATAATTGTAAGTGATTAGCACATTTTGAGGTTTTATGAATGAGGGTAAATATAAAGTTCCACTGTTGGTCAGAGAAGGTAGTTTTAAAATCCTTTTCCCACTTGTTACCATAAGAGAGATCATGAGGGTTCAGATTATATAGCAGCGACTTATACAAGAAAAGAGACCTCTTGAGTCTTAGATTGGTCATTATTATTATTACTAAAAATTATATTTATTTGTTTATTAGTTCACATTTAAGTTTTGAATTCTAATAGTTTTTTTTTTTTTTTTTAAACTCTATCTTGCTATAATCTAAATAAACTGCTAGGTAGCTGGACTTACATTGAGGTAGCAGACTGAATCTGTTGACAATAAGTCAATGATTCCTTCTGACTTCACTTTAATAGCCCTGAAGAGGCGATTATGGGATTGTAGAATATAGAGATGAATGACCCAAGTTTTATTAAAAAGATCTAGGAAGGCAATGTGGAAAGACAATCATTTCATAGTTATAGCAGGTGATGACTTACATGATCGCTTATGCATGCCATTTAAACATATTACATAGTCATAACCAGAAGGAGAAGCTAGAGAGAGACAAGGGAACAGAAAATCAAGCAAATTAATTTGAGGATGGAAAGTATATCTATCAATCTATCTATTTATCTATCTATCTATTTATCTATCTACCGTATTTTTCGGACTATAAAACGTACCGGACTATAAGACGCAAAAAGTGCAGAATGAAGTGTAGTTTTTATTGGGATAGATGCAACTTTTTGGTCACTTTTTATTCCAATTTTTGTGGGGATATTAAATGACCAAAAAAAACCAATTTTGTTATTTGGAATTTTTTTCCTCTACGGTGTTCAGTGTATGGGATAACTGATGGCAAATTTTAATAGATTGGACTTTTACTTTTTTACTTTTTATTTTACTTTTTTCATTTGTAGAACAACAAAAAGGGGGGTGATTTAAACTTTTTTTTAAAACTTTTTTTTTTAACATTAAAGGGGTTTTATCGTTTGAAGTATTCGTGCTCTTCAGCTAATTCTATAAGATTGAATTCAAAATCCAGTGGTGAGTCTCCTCTGTTATCGGGCAGAAGGCTGTATGACTGTGTTATATGGAGGGAACACAGGACCAAAGACTGTGTTATATGAGGGGATCTATGAGTTAAACAGTCAGTAATCAGTCAGATCATTCACTTTAGAGCTGGGAGATAAGTATACAGCCAGCAGCCCTCTTACATAGCTGGTTTTACTTTCGGTTTTAACAGCTCAGAAGGGAGTAAACACAGAGTGTGCAGGCAGTCAATCACAGCACAGGGGGCGTGTCCAGGGCATTTCCTGTCTGGGGGCGTATCCCAACAGGCTGAATGAAATGTCAGCCAGCCAAACACAGTGCAGGGGACGTGTCCAGGGCGGAATCCATCCGGGGGCATGTCTCAACTATTCAATCACAGAAAAGGGGGTGTGTCCCAACTAGCAGCAGTAAAAGAAAGCAGATGCACAGAAATGCTCATATCTACTATACTAAGTGACTTAGGTAATGTAATCCAATTACAAAAGTGCTTATTATTACCCTCCCCATACTCTGAGCAACGATCTTTGTAGCGAGACAACCCCTTAAATACTCACTCCCCTATGGGCTCTCTTCCTTTTCCTTTTTAAAGCAGTGTTGTTGTACTGCTGTACGTAGGACTTTCATTCATACTAGAGATGGGTGAATTTATGAAAAACTCGATTCGCCGAGTTCACCGAATTTTTCGCCAAAATTTGTTTCAACCCGAATTTATTAATGGCGAATTGCATTAAGAAACAGATATTTTCTGGCTGCAGAGAGCCTGTAGGTTGTTTTAGAACATTGTGCCATGCTCAAATATGCATAGGGAGCATGGTTTGGTCTTCATACAATGCTGTGTTTTAGTATGACACGCACATGACAGCCGTCGCTCTTAGAATTGCTTCACTCTTCTCTTCTCTGGGCACAAATGACCGAAATAACTGAAGTGGGAACACAGCCTGACAAGGTAATGTCAGCGCCAGCTGGAAAGGACCGAGTTGAGGGCTAAGATCCTACAATAGCGTCAAAGAACACAATAGTTGGTTCCTGGAGCTGGCACAGGTCGCAGCACAGTAAAGGGATGTCACAGCAGGAGTCACCCCACGAGGCCAGAGCTTTACACCATCACCAGATGATTCCACAGAATATGACAGAACCTGTTCTGTTAAACGACAGAATGTGGAGGTGGCAGCGACATCAGGAGCAAACAGAGTGGCACAATGACAATGTGTGGAGGTGGCAGCAACATCAGAAACCCACAGAGTGGCACAATGACAAATTCTGGAGGTGGCAGCAACATCAGGAACCCACAGAGTGGCAGAATGACACAGTGTGGAGGTAACTGCAGCAACAACCCGAAGAGCATGAAGGTCAGGAGAGTGGGCACAATAACAAATTCTTGGAGGTGGCGCAAACATGAGTAGGGCCACAGAAATGGCACAATGGGAAAAGTGGTGGAGGTGGCGCAAAAATGGTAGCCACAGATGGCACAAATGACAGAGTGTGGAGGTGGGTTGATACCAGTCCCCTGGCAAAGATGGTCGGTGGCAAAATGGAGCAAAGCTGGCAGCAGATGTGTGGCATAGGCAGGGGGACAGCATCAGAATAGTAGCTGAGGCAGGTAGTTTGAATCCAGACTCATTTTTTCAAAGTTTTGGTGAGGCGTCATGGCTGATTAATCTGATGCATAAGGCTTTTGGGGTGTGGAAATCCTGGCCGATCCACGCCTGAATAATCTTGACAAGGTGAGTCTTCCACATTCCCGTGGACAAGCAGGTTCTCCTTGGGGGGGAAAGATGGCCCCCGCGCACGGAACACCCGCTCCGATGCCACACTACTGGCCGGGCAGGACAGCTTCTCCACTGCAAACTCGGCAAGTTGCGGCCACACATCCAGTTTGGCTGCCCAGTAGTCCAGCGGATCTTCTACCTGGAGTGGCAGAGTGCTGTCTAAGTAGGCCACCACCTGCTGGTTCAGGGTCTGCTCCAGGTCCTGCTGCTGCTGCTGAGTACTCTCCTCATTAGGCGGGTGAAGGAAGCTGCTCATCAAAGACTAGAGACTTAAGCTGCTGCTGATGGAGCTGGTACTGCTCCTACCCCCCACCTCCCAACAGCAGTCGTGGCAGTGGTACGTGAGCGATGAGGAACCTCCTGGTCAGACCTGTCAGAGAATGGACGATGGCGCACATAGATAGCGGCCAACTGACTACACAGGATTTCTCTATAGTACACAAATTTCTCCCCCCTCTCGGCAGCTGGAAAAAAGGCTTCCATCTTGGACCGGTAGCGGGGGTCCAAGAGGGTGGAGAGCCAGAATTCATCCCTCTGCCGGATGGTGACTATTCGGCTGTCACTAGCCAGGCAAATCAGCATGCTGCGAGCTATCTGCCCAAGTGACTCTGAGGGACTCCCTGCCTCCATCTCCACTGTATACTGCCATGGTGCTTCTGGTACATCTGCCTCGTCTTCTTCTTCTCCATTTACCTCCTCCGGCTGCTCCACCTCCTTCTCTCCTGTCACCTGAGTAGAAAAACCAGTCATTTCGCCAGACACTGCTTGTGCTCGAATGTCCTCCTCCTCTTCCACCTCAAGTTCAGCCCCCACCTGACTCATGTGGCCGTGAGATGCAGTCGCCACGTCTCCAGTCCCCTGTCCAGACAGACTTTGCAACACATGTTCCAGGACATGTTCCAGGACATTCATCCTGTATTCCTGGCGACTGACAAATAACGTGGCCTCTTCAAAGCGCCTGAGCAAACAGCAGGTGTCACGCATGAACTGGCACTGGCTGACATAAAAGTTACACAGGGGAATACTACTGTCCGCTTGGATCATCAAAAAAATTGTAATGGTCTTTCTCTGTTCATACAGGCAGTCTAACATATGGAGGGTGGAATTCCAATGGGTGGAAACATCACATATAAGCATATGTTGGGGGAGGCTGTTCTGCCGCTGCTCAAGGAGGGTGTTCTTGGCTTTGTAGGATTGGATGAAGTGCATGCACAGTTTCCTGGACATTTTTAGAATGTCTTGCATATGGGTGGAAGACTTCAGGAACCTTTTGACAACCAGATTGAACACGTGTACCATGCAGGGTGCATGGGTCATCCCTCCTCGATGCAGCGCGGAAACTATGTTCCTCCCATTGATTGTCACCATGGTTCCAAATTGCAGTTGTCATGGAGAAAGCCACACATTGATTTTGTGTTGCATCACATGGAGCAGTTCCTCCCTTGTGTGATTTTGTTCGCCCAGGCAAACCAGGTGTAGAACTGCGTGACACTACTGTGCCCTGCACATGTGGTATGATGGAGCAGCACTTAGACTTGTGGAGGCTGAGGTGGTGGTGAAGGAGGCGGGGACATTGGTGCAGGAGCAGCAGTTTGATAACGTGGAGGAGAAAGTGGCATCTCTTGTCCAAGTTGCTTGTGTGGCTGGGCAGGAAGCACATCACCCAGTGGGCCGTAAAGGACATGTACTGGCCCTGACCGTAGATACAGCTCCACACATCCACTCTGCCGTGCATCTTGGAAGAAACCGATAGGCTCAAGGACTGGCCCACCTTCTGTTCCACATATTTGTGAAGGGCTGGTACTGCCTTTTTCAAAAACAGATTATGGCTTGGGACTCTCCACCTCGGCTCGGCACAAGCCATTAGTTCTCTGAATGGTGCAGAATCCACCACTTAGAAAGGGAGGATCTGCAGTACCAACAACTTGGACAGGAGCACGGTCATCTTCTGCACCTTAGGGTGGTTGGACGCATATTGTTGTCTCTTGGCAAGCGAATGACTGAATGAATAAATGACTGATGGCGCCATGAGTGGCGAGGAGTAGGATCATCTGGATCAGGAGATGATGGGAAAGACAAACAGCTCCCTTCTGCAGAGCTGGTGGAGCTTTGACTGGCTGAAATGGCATGCATGCCACTGGGTGCTGCTGCGGCGGCAGGATGGTCCTCTACTTCTGAGAGACGTTTCTCACAGGCCACTGGATGGTGACGCTGCATGTGTTGATGCAGGGCCGTGGTGCCAATGTTAGCTCCCTGGCCACGCTTCACCTTCTGCCCACAGATTCTACATATACACATGTTCGGCTCCTCCGGTGTCTTAGCAAAAAACTGCCACACCGCCGGGTAGGTGATTTTACCACCAAACACTCCATACTGAGTGAGTACTACTGCCGCTGCCTCGATGAGACCCTGTGCCACTACTTTCTTGGACCTGAGAAGCGGGTGGTCTACTCCGTGGCCTTTTGGCTCCCGACCTCGCACTGCTGCCACCCTGCTGACTCCCGGCCACACTACCGACTTGCTGACTGCGCCGCTGCCTGACGCACAAGCTGACGCCCTCTCTCCTGAAGATGATGATGAAGCCCTTGCTTCACTCAGCTTCCAAGTGCGATCAGCTACATCGTCATCAATTACTGTTTGATCGTCATTGCTGTCCTCCTCAACGGTCTCGGTATGCAGAGGCTGACATCTCACAACATAACCTCCCATGCCACTCTCCACATCAATACTTTGCTGCCTACTGCAAGAAGCAGGGGATGTCTGCCCCACCTCCTCGCTGCCAAGTACCTGCTGACTGTCCTCAAAGAGTTTGTCCTCTCTGTATAGTGGCGCTGAGCCCAGACCATATAGTAGTTCTCCTGCTGAGGAAACCGAATGGGACAGAGGTAGGTTGAGGACAGGTGAGGGCCCCTGACCTGTTCCCAGGCCATGCCAACTAAGGGTTTTGTCTGACGAAGATGACCTAGTCAACCAATCAAGAACCCTTAGGTTGCTGTTCAACACACGGCCGCTAGATGACAATGGCAGTTCTGGCCCGACCGATTCACCCCTGCTGCAACGTCCCCTTACTGTGCTGCAACCTGTGCCTGCTCAAAGAACGTTTGTGCCACTGCCACTCGCATGTGAAGAGCCTGCCACCTCTCTGTCTGAAACACTGTTTGATCAAAAATTTACAGACTCTGTTTAATGAAGATGTCTGTATAAGATAAATACACACCCTGTATTTTACTCCAAATTACCCCACTAACAACAGGCTAAATTAACCCTTGTGTATGAAATACTCTACAAAAAAAACCTGATGAAATTGAGGAGTATATGGGTCAGAAATACACACCCTGGACTTTAGGGAGAATACCTCACAAACTAAAGCAAAATGATAACGCTGGTTGAGTTAAAAGTGTGCAACTGACAGGCACTTGTGAAGCTCTTTTGCCCCAGTCGCTGATAAAAGCAGTTTGTTTTATAATGAATTTAATAGAGCAGCAGCTAGATGCTTATGCCAGGACTGTGAAAAGTGTGCGAATTTAAGATGGCGTCGGTATTTATAGGACTGGTCGCTGATTGGCTTCATTTCTGCACATGTCATTGAGGGTGTTCCTTTCTTCCTCCCAGAGTTCTCTGCCCCCTGTCATGCCATGTGCTTGCAGCCATTTTGCCAATAAAAAAGACGCTTCATTCCCGCGAATCACCATAAACTTCGGCTTCGTGCAGAACCAAAATTTTCCTGGAATTCTAAATGAATTCCACTTCGTTAGAATTTATTCGCCCATTCATTACCATTCATTACAATAGGTGTACATACATACCGTAGCAGCTGCAGAAGCCTGCATGAGGCTACAGCTACCATGGCAACTAATCGCCCCCCTGTAATTAAATTGCAGGGGGGGTGATCGGACAAAAGAGCAGTGCAGAGCACCACCCCTCATTCAGCTGGTGGCGGAAGAGTTAAGAGCAAGTATGGATCCAGCTTCATCACTGCTGCTATCCACGGCCGCCGCCCGCACCTCTCTGCCACCACCTGCACCCAGCAGCTGTCCACCCTCACCTCGATGCTGCCGCCCGCCCCACGCTGCAGCTGCCCGCCCCGCAACAAGCTGTCTCTAGCCGGCAGGCGGCTGGAAAAGATCGATGCTGCGGGAAGCTGGCGGCTGGGTTTAACCGTTTGATCTCCTCGACCGGCCCCCGCAGCATCGCTCTTCTTCAGTCTCCGGCTGGACTATTCGGACTATAAGACACACCTCTGTTTTCCTCCCAAATTTGGAGGGAAAAGTGCATCTTATAGTCCGAAAAATACGGTATCTATCCATCTGTCTATTTACCTACAAGTGAAGCAAGGCTCAACTTGACAGATAATGCTTTGTGATATCATGACACTGAATGTTATCTAAACTTTTTCAGTGCTTTCTAGTTTCTTTGTTATCGACGAACAGATAACGGGAAAATTCGTAATATCATAGTCAGCTAAAGCTGTTCTATATTCATATCTATCTATCTATCTACAGTGGGTACGGAAAGTATTCAGATCCCTTTAAATTTTTCACTCTTTGTTTCATAGCCGCCATTTGGTAAGATCAAAAAAGTTCATTTTTTTGCTGATTAATGTACACTCTGCACCCCATCTTGAAAGAAAAAAAAAAACAAAACAGAAGTAGATATCTTTGCAAATTTATTAAACAAGAAAAACTGAAATATGATATGGTCATAAATAAGTATTCAGACCCTTTGCTGTGACACTCATATTTAACTCACATGGTGTTCATTTCCTTCTGATCCTTCTTGAGATGTTTCTACTCCTTCATTAGAGTCCAGCTGTGTTTAATTAAACTGATTGGACTTGATTAGGAAAGGCACACACCTGTCTATATAAGACCTCACAGCTCACAGTGCATGTCAGTGCTCATGAGAATAATGAGATCTAAGGAACAGCCCCAGGAGCTCAGAGACAGAATTGTGGCAGGACAGGGCCAAGGTTACAAAAGAATTTTTCTGCAGCACTCAAAGTTCCTAAGAGCACAGTGGCCTCCATAATCCTTAAATGAAAGAAGCTTTGGATGACCACAACTCTTCCTCGACCTGGCCGTCCAACTAAACTAAGCATTCATGGGAGAAGAGCCTTGGTGAAAGAGGTAAAGAAGAACCCCAAGATCACTGTGGCTGTGCTCCAGAGATGCAGTAGGGAGATGGGAGAAAGTTCCACAAAGTCAACTATCACTGCAGCCCTCCACCAGTTGGGGCTTTATGGCAGAGTTTGCCGACTGAACCCTCTTCTCAGTACAAGACATATGAAAGCCTGCATACAGTTTGCAAACAAAGATATGAAGGACTCCCAGACTATGAGAAATAAGATTCTCTGGTCTGATGAAATGAAGATTGAACTTTTTGGTTTTAATTTTAAGCGATATGTGTGGAGAAAACCAGACACTGCTCATCATCAGCCCAATACAATCCCAACATTGAAACATGGTGGTGGCAGCATCATGCTATGTGGGTGTTTTTCAGCTACAGGGACAGGGCGGCTGGTTGCAATTGACGGAAAGCTGAATGTGGCCAAGTACAGAGATATCCTGGATGAAAACCTCTTCCAGAGTGCTTTGGATCTCAGACTGGGCCGAAGGTTCATCTTCCAACAAGACAATGACCTTAAGCACACAGCTAAAATAGCAAAGCAGTGGCTTCAGAACAACTCTGTGACCATTATTGACTGGCCCAACCAGAGCCCTGACCTAAACCCAATTGAGCATATCTGGAGAGACTTGAAAATGGCTGTCCACCAACGTTCACCATCCAACTTTAGGGAACTGGAGAGGATCAGCAAGGAAGAATGGCAGAGGATCCCCAAATCCAGGTGTTAAAAACTTGTTGCATCATTCCCAAGACTCATGGCTGTACTAGATCAAAAGGTGCTTCTACTCAATACTGAGCAAGGGGTCTGAATACTTAAGACTATGTGATATTTCAGCTTTTCTTCTTTAATACATTTGCAAAAATATCCATATTTCTTTTTTTCTTTGAAGATGGGGTGCAGAGTGTACATTAATGAGCAAAAAATGAACTTTTTTGATCTTACCAAATGGTTGCAATGAAAGAAAGAGTGAAAAATGTAAAGGGGTCTGAATCTTTTCCGTACCCACTCTATCTATCTATCTATCTATCTATCTATCTATCTATCTATCTATCTATCTATCTATCTATCTATCTATCTGTCTGTCTATCTCATATTTATCAAATCAATCTATCTAGCTATCTATCCATTCATTCATTCATCTGTCTCCTATCTATCTATCTATCTATCTATCTATCTATCTATCTATCTATCTATCTATCTATCTATCTGTATCTATTTAGTTTTAGTCTTTCTTGTATCAATGCAGATGTTTAATTTCTCCAAAGCTACTTCTTTCACATCACTCCTGTCTAAAATAAGTAATTAACTGATAACAAATTCTGGGAAACAAAGTGTCAAAGTACATCCTCTTTTAAGTCTTTGTAGGGGATCATCTCTATTATCTTGCATAAATAAGCAGTACCCTTTAAAATGTTGTTACCTTTTTCCAAATCTAGGGAAACGTGTTGCTTTTCGTAAAAGTAGATAATGTTTGTTTTAATCACTGGAGCCAGTAAACTAATAGTTTACTACTGGGGCAAACATCCATAGCAATTGGAAATTAAAACTTAGTTGAGCTGGGATGGTCTCTGCATTTAGTCCAAGTGCTCACAGAGCACCGGCCATAAATGAGGAATTCTGTGTTGGATTTATTCCACTCCATCAGTTTATTTAGATGTTGTAAGATGCATTTGATTAGGAGCCATAGGGTTAAATGCAAATCTCCATCTACAAAAATATATTCCGAAAAAGCCATTTGTAAGATTTAATATAATTCTAATGTTCTTGCTATACGTGTGTCAGAAATCCAGCCTCCAGTCTAAAAATTGCCATCACTGATTTGATGATCTTGAAAATATAATTTATTATGATTTATAAGACAATTTTGGATTCATTTTTATAGCTGTAAAGAAAAGACGGTATAAAATTCTAATAATCGTTGTTCTTAATGTACCCTTTATATTGTTTCATATGTATCATTTCATCATGTTCATTTTGTTAATAAATATGACAATATTCTTTCCATTAAAATGAGCAGCAATGATTTCCAAAGAGAGGGAAGCACTAAAAGAATATAAAAAAGAATAAAAGAATATAAAGCAGAGTCCCTGCTGTTTTTTGTACTGCTCTGCTGGGAAATCACAAATAATTTTTTTTCTGAAAGGGAGTGTTATTAAAAGTAACTATAATCCTTTTAGGTAGACGTCTCATAAAATCATACAATTATATCTACAAATGACAAGTGCGTTTTCTGCTGCCTATTGCCAATTTCAAGAGTAATTGCTTTAGGCTGATGCTATTTTGTGCTCACGTTATATTTGTTTCTCGTACTGATGCTCACCGGCATTATCCCCTCGGACAATATACTACAGTTCTTTGAACATGCAGCATTATCACTAGTTACCAAGGGAGGCAAGTGTCTATTTATTTAGTCATATGAAATAAAAATGTTGGCTTGACTTGGCAGGACTTTTGAAAAAAAATGGCTTTCTTTCAGAAGCAGTGTCACACCTGTTCATGGGTTGTGTCTGGTATTACTGCTGCATTAAAGTAAATGGGGCAGGTAAGCAATACCACACTCAACCTGGAAAATACTTTGATGCCAGTCAAAGGTGGTAGTTCCTGTGAACTGACATAATAGTATGTCGCAGACATACTGAACCAGCTTTATCAGGTACCAACTTTATTGTATATCTTCCTCCCTGTACTAACAGCTGGGGTCAAAGATAAATTTGATCCTGCCTGTTAACCCCTTAGGGGCCATTCACACGGTGTTTTTGGATCTGATTATGGATCCGCGATCGGATCCTAAATGGATCCAACATGTGTATAACATGCAGCTGCATGTTTGGATGGGTGTTGGATGCAGCAGGCTCATACCCTGTAGTTTAAAATAGTGCTCCTGCTGGGTCTTTCGGACCAAGAATTTACATGTCAGATGAGTGATCAGCCATCACTCATCTGAACGCTGATGCGTGTTTCATATTAAAAGCAATGTAAATCACATTGCTATTTATTAGGTGCGTGTTTGGGTCAGTTTGGGGTCTGACAGACTGATCCATACATGTATCTAAAAGCGTATGTTCACACGGACTCAACACACCATGTGAACATATCCTTAGAATCAATAGTAACCTGAGTGGTTAGACCATGGGAAGGGGTTCTTTCACCCCATTGGCACATTCACAAGGTGATATGTTTGGGTTTCTATGGTTACCATTGGCCTAATATAAAACTCCAAGTCTTCCATCTTTGCATAGATGTAGGGACTAATGTGATGACTGTCCATTTTATACTAATACTCAAATATACTGTACTCAAACAATCACATTGCCATGTCCAGTAGTAGGATTTAAAAAAAAGAAAAAAAGTGAAGATTCATAAAGTTCATGGAAAATAAAAAAATCTGTGATAAAAAAAAAGAGTGAAACAAAAAATGCTACTTTTTCTTATGGAAAAATAAAGTTAAAGGAAACACAATTAAAAAAAAAACATATTTGGTATGGTCCTTAATGACCATAACAATAAAACTATGTATCTTGCATGGTAAACTCATGCATTAATCGCAGTTTTTTAATCTTTCTATCTGTCAAAAAATTTAAATGTTAACAAGTAATGAAAAAGTTGTAAATAACCAAAAATGGTGTCAATGAAATCTATATGCTCCAGACCCATATAGCCTTCTTAAAGAGCTCAGCTCGGTTATCAGTGTGCCCCTGAATATGATATTTAGAGATTCTTTGGTGACTGGTATAGTGCCAGCAGACTGGCGATAGGTATATGTGATTCCCATCTTCAAAAAGGGTTCTACGTCTTGCCGAGGTACATTGGTGAAAAAAAGTATTTAGTCAGCCACCAATTGTGCAAGTTCTCCCACTTAAAAAGATGAGAGAGGCCTGTAATTGATATCATAGGTAGACCTCAACTATGAGAGACAAATGAGAAAACAAATCTCGAAAATCAAATTGTCTGATTTGGAAAGAATTTATTTCCAAATTACGGTAGAAAATAGGTATTTGGTCAATAACAAAAGTTAATCTCAATACTTTGCTATATATCCCCCATGCTTCACAGAAGGTATAGTGTTCTTTGGATGCAACTCAGCATTCTCTCCTCCAAACACGATGAGTTGTGTTTCTACCAAACAGTTCTACTTTGGTTGTATCTGACCATATGACATTCTCCCAATACTCTTCTGGATCATCCAAATGCTCTCTAGCAAACTTTAGATGGGTCCAGACATGTACTGGCTTAAGCAAGGGGACATGTCTGGCACTGCAGGATCTGAGTCCCTAGTGGCGGAGTGTGTGACTGATGGTAGCCTGTGTGATGTTGGTCCCAGCTTTCTGCAAGTCATTTACTAGGTCCCCCCCCCATGTGGTTCTGTGATTTTTGCTCACTGTTCTTGTGATCATTTTGACCCTACGGGGTGAGATCCTGCATGGAGCCACAGATCAAGTGAGATTATCAGTAGTCTTGTATGTCTTCCATTTTCTAATTATTGCTTCCACAGTTGATTTATTCACACCCAGCTACTTGCCTATTCTAGATTCAGTCTTTCCAGCCTGGTGCAGAGCTACAATTTTGTTTCTGGTGTCCTTCGGCAGCTCTTTGGTCTTCACCATAGTGGAGTTTGGAGTGTGACTATTTGAGGTTGTGGACAGGTGTCTTTTATACTGATAACAAGTTCAAACAGGTGCCACTACTACAGGTAATGAGTGGAGGACAGAGGAGTCTCTTAAAGAAGAAGTTACAGGTCTGTGAGAGCCAGAAATCTAGCTTGTGATTTTCTGGATGTGTTTTCTCACTTTGTCTCTCATAGTTGAGGTCTACCTATGATGTCAATGACAGACCTCTCTCAACTTTTTAAGTGGGAGAACTTGCACAATTGGGGGCTGACTAAATACTTTTTTTCCCCACTGTACAAAACAATCACAAATTCAGAAAATATGCTCATTTTTTAGCTTTTATACAGCATCGATCGAGTTCAATTATAATTGAATATTTGTACTGAAATGCTGCTTTCCTCTAGATAAAACACAATCACAAGTTTGTGTTTCATCTCAATAAATACAAAACTAGTGCAGAGCATTGTCACAAAATCAAAGTTCATGAGGAATGTTGGTGTTTTTTAACAAGTTTATGTGAGTTGAAATCTAACACTTAGAACCCGGGAACAATAATTGTGTCACATACAATAATAATAATAATAATAATAATAATAATAATCATAATTTTAAATATAACAAGTTTAAATAAGACAAATAGTTGAAATGAGATCACTATTATAACCTAGTGCTCTTTATAGAGCCAGCGACTGACTTACAAGAAAACAATATCATGTACTACTACAATCGAAAAATTAAAACAAGTTCTGTTTTATAATTTGTTCCTATCTCTTTTGGAAGGTCCATTGTATCAGCGTATTCAGCCGGTATATTCCAAAACACAAAAGACTTTAGTATTGAAAAACACTTATTGCACATATGTAGTTGGACCATATGAACTCGACAAAATAGTATTACTCTTTACTGTATGTACTCACAAAATGAGACAAGAAAATAACATTATACATAGTATCTCAAACAATATTAGCAAGTGAAATGCCAGTGAAACCTAGGGAGCGTGTTACATGATAGTGCTATGTTTTACATTTGTGATGTAGCAGCCAGTGAGTGGACATTTTTTTATTTTGTATTTAGAGATATTGGACCAATCTTAATTATCACACTTCAAATGCCGGATTTTGATGGATTGTAGCGATTATTTTATTTATAGATTCCTTCTTACTTCATTCTGAGGTGGAGTAAATTTGCATGTTTTTTTTCCCATGAAGCATTGCTGGATCTCTGCCAAAATTATACATCTTTTAAAATATAAAAGCTGATACATATTTTACTAATTGTATAGAAACTTAAACATTGATCATGATTTAATTTTTAGATGTCTTCTGCAGTTTGCTGGTGAAAATACGTATACACTCGTATGTACATTTTCCATGCAATAACACTGTATTGTACACTTTGCATTGTCAATGTTATGCGAGTTGATTCTGCACAGTCCAGATAAGTCACGGCAAGGATCTGTACAGCATTACGAAATCGAAATTCATCTTCTCCCTGATGTCCCATCGCTGTGAAAAATAGCTGTTTTAAACTAGGACAACAACAAAATTCACAGCAGTTGACTTGTACTTTCATTTACGCACTTAATGTACTACTGGGATTTGAACTTGCCTGGAACCCAAAATGTAGAACATTCATATGTGCCAGCATTTAAAATCATACTACTAATTTGATAGTTTTATGTTTTAAGATCAACAATACGTATTTTAATTTTTTTTTTATTTATATTGTATTGTAAATTTTAGTCTAACAAGACAAGTTAACAGTTACTTTCAATAAGTGACAATACAAAATACAACAATGGTCTGGCACACATTGCATATACGAGAAGAGTTGAACAATAATGCATCTTCAAAGAAGATGTATGTTTTATATTCAGTAAGTTAAAGCATAGTTTGGGTTGTTTTCCTAGGTAGGATAAGATAAACCACCAGATGCAATATACAATAGGACGCCACATCAGTAATGTTTTGCTAATAGGATATATAGAAGGATGAGCAAAACCTCAGACAATATTCCAAAGATAACTGAGTAGTTTGTCAATGTCCAAAAGTGTGCCAAAACATTAAAATATTCTGTAGTTCATATATTCCATACAGAGACTCAAAGGTCCTGGAGAAAAGTTTTTGGCTACTCTGCAACTTCCCTTCAGAGCCATCATATCCATCTTGCCTGTAACATTCAGCTTCATTGTTGGCAATGTTCCCTTTTAGCCTGTGTAACTACTAAAATTGCAGCATAAGGGACCTGATCAGCATTTTGCTGGCCTACTGGAGAACTGGATTATCTTCTGGTGGATCCTGGAACTGATAGATGTGATAGCCAATCCCTAGTGGTGGTAGGTAAAGGATGCTGCTGATATCCTGTGGCTATACCACATACTGTATGTGAAACATGTGAATGCCTCTTTAATTATTGTTTAATACAGTCCGATATAGAGACACATAGCATAGGAAAATAGTATTGAACATCATCACGATATAGTGCCCTGTACTGTTATTTCTTGTGATCTAGAGCAGGGAGTGGGTTAATGCAAGGGTGGGATTAATTTTTTCAACAAAAGGTTCTCTATTTGATATGATACAGTGAAAGACATAATTATTTGATCGCTTGCTGACTTTGTAAGTTTCCACACTGACAAAGACATGAACAGTCTATCATTTTAAGGGTAGGTTCATTTTAACATTGAGAGATCGAATATCCAAAATATAATCCAGAAAATCACATTGTATAAATTATAGAAATTTATTTGCATCTTGCAGTGAGAAATAAATATTTAATCCCTCTAGCAAACAATATTTAATACTTGGTGGTAAAACCCCTGTTGGCAGCCCAGCAGTCAGACTTTTTTTGTAGTTGATGATGAGGTTTGCGCACATGTCAGGAGGAATATTGGTCCACTGCTTTTTGCAGATCATCTCTAAATAATTAAAATTTTGAGGCTGTCGCTTGGCAACTCGGAGCTTCAACTTCCTCCATAAGTTCTCTATGGGATTAAGGTTTGGAGAATCGCTAGGCCACTGGATAGGAGTGCTTCATTTTGAGCAACTCCTTTGTTGCCTTGGCTGTATCTTTTAGGTCATTGTCTTAGTGGAAGACCCAGCCATGACCCATTTTTAATGTCCTGGCAGAGGGAAGGAGGTTGTCACTCAGGATTTTATGGCACATGTCTCCACCCATTCTCCCATTGATGTGGTGAAGTAGTCCTGTGCCCTTAGCATAGAAACACCCCCAAAACATAATGTTTCCACCTCCATGTTTGACAGTGGGGACGATGTTCTTTGAATCATAGGCAGCATTTCTCTTCCTCCAAACACGACGAGTTGAGTTGATGCCAAAGAGCTCAATTTTTGTCTCATCTGACCACAGCACCTTCTCCCAATCACTCCCAGAATCATCCAGGTGTTCATTGGCAAACTTCAGACAGGCCTGAACATGTGCCTTCTTGAGCAGGGGGACCTTGCAGGTAGAGATGGGCGAAGTTCTCAAAAATTCGATTTGGTGACTTCGCCGAATTTCCCGACAAAATTTGTTTCGGTCCGAATTACTTCGGGACGAATCGCGTTAAAAAACCGCTATTTCCAGGCTGCACAGAGCCTGCAGGGTACTGTAGACCAATGTGCCATGCTTAAATACGCAGAGGGAGCTTGGTATGGTCTTCATACAATGTTGTGTTTTAGTATGACACGCAGATGACTGCCGCCGCTCTTAGAATCGTTTCACTATAAAATTACCTGGAAAAAACTGACCAAAAAAACTCAAGCAGGAATGTAGCCTGATAAAGTCATGTCAGCAAAAGCTGGAAAAAAACAAGCTGAGGGCTTAGGTGGCAACATTAGTGACAGAGTGTGGAGGTGACGGCAGCAGCCACAGCATCATGAGGTCAGCGAGTGGCAAGATGACATTCTGGAGGTGGCAAAAACAGGAGTAGGACACAGAGTGGCACAATGACTCAGTGTGGAGGTCACGGCAGCAGCCACAGCAGCAGCATGAGATCAGACAGTGGCACAATGACAAATTCTGGAGGTGGCAAAACAGTAGTAGGCCACAGAGTGGCACAATGACAGAGAGTGGAGGTGATGGCAGCAACAGCATGAGGTCAGAGAGTGGCACAATGACACAGTGTGGATGTCACGGCACCAGCAACAGCAGCATGAGGTCATAGAGTGGCACAATGACAGAGTGTGGAGGTGGGTGGCAATACCAGTCCCTGGTAAAGATGGTGGTAGGCACATGGAGAAACTGTCAGCAGATGTGTGGCATCAGGCGGGTGGCGGCATCAGAATAGTGGCTGAGGCAGGTAGTTTGAACCCAGACTCATTTCTCAAAGTTTGGGTGAGGTGTCATGGCTGATGTAATCTGACGCCTAAAGCATTGGTGTGTGTGGAAATCCTGGCCGATCCACGCCTGATTCATCTTGACAAAGGTCAGTCGTTCCACATTTCCCGTGGACAAGCGGGTTCTCCTTGGGGTAACGATGGCCCCCGCTGCACTGAACACCCGCTCTGATGCCACACTACTGGCCGGGCAGGACAGCTTCTCCACTGCAAACTCGGCAAGTTGCGGCCACACATCCAGTTTGGCTGCTCAGTTTGGGGTGGCAGAGTGCTGTCCAAGTAGGCCACCATCTGTTGGTTCAGGGTCTGCTCCAGGTCCTGCTGCTGTCCCTGGCGACTGCCCTCCTCACTAGGCGGGTGAAGGAAGCTGCTCATCAGTGACTCCAGACTTAGGTTGCTGCTGATGTAGCTGGTACTGCTCCTACCCCCCCCCTCATCCCAGCAACCGCGGCAGTAGTACATGAGCGCTGAAGAACCCCCTGGTCAGACCTGTCAGAGGAGGGACGATGCCGCACATAGGCAGTGGCCAACTGACTACGGAGGATTTCCCTCTAGTATTTGAGTTTGTCCTCCCTCTCAGTAGCTGGGAAAAATGCTCCCATTTTGGACCGGTAGCGAGGGACCAATGGGGTGGAGAGCCAGAAGTCATCCTTCTGCCGGATGCTGACTATTCGGCTGTCACTCGCTAGGCAAATCAGCATGCTGCGGACCATCTGCACAAGTGACTCCGAGGGGCTCCCTGCCTCCATCTCCACTGTATACTGCCACGGTGCTTGCGGGTCATCTGCCTCGTCTTCCTCATCTCCATTTACCTCCTCCAGCTTCTCCTGCTCCTCCTCTCTTGTCACCTGGGTAGAAAATCCACTCATTTCCCCGGACAATGCTTCTGCTCCAATGTCCTCCTCCTCCAGTTCAGTCCCCACCGGACTCATGTGGCCGTGAAATGTAGTCGCCACCTCTCCAGTCCCCTGCCCAGATAGATTTTTCCGCATCTGTTCCAGGACATGAAGCAGTGGAATGACGTTATTCATCCCGTAGTCCTGGCGACTGACAAATAACGTCGCCTCCTCGAATGGCCTCAACAAACGGCAGGTGTCACGCATGAGCTGCCACTGGCTGACATCAAAGTTACACAGGGGGTACTCCTGTCCGCCTGGATCATCAAAAAATCGTTAATGGCCTTTCTCTGTTCATACAGTCGGTCCAACATGTGCAGGCTGGAATTCCAACGGGTGGAAGCATCGCATATCAGAGTGTGTTGGGGGAGGCCATTCTGCCACTGCAACTCAAGGAGGGTGTTCTTGGCTTTCTAGGAATGGATGAAGTGCATGCACAGTTTCCTGGCCATTTTCAGAATCTTCTGAAGATCGGTGAAAGACTTCAGTAACCTTTTCACAACCAGATTGAACACGTGCGCCATGCAGGGCGCTTGGACCATCCCTCCTCAGCACAACGCGGACACCATGTTACTCCCATTGTCCGTCACCATGGTTCCGATTTGCAGTTGGCGTGGAGAAAGCCACACATAAATTTCTTGCTGCATGACGCGGAGCAATTCCTCCCCTGTGTGACTTTGTTCGCCGAGGCAAGCCACGTGTAGAACTGAGTGACACTGCTGTGCCCTACACATGTGGTATGATGGAGCAGTACTTGTGGAGGCTGAGAGGATGGTGGTGGTGGAGTAGGCGGAGGCGGACATTGGCGCAGGAGCTGCAGTTTGACAACGTGGAGGAGAAAGCGACGTCTCCTGTCCAAGTTGCTTTTGTGCCTGGGCAGGAGGCTATCCCCTTTCCTTGGCAGTGCATCTCTTCCATTCCTGTATACACTTGGTAATGTATTGTGTGTGAGAGGTGTGGCATTATTGTATGCGCAACTTGATGTGTCTATATACTATTTAATCACTCAATCTCTAATATAAGACACTTTAATATTAATGTTAAATACTATAGGTTATACACCTTATATGACTTTCTATATTCAGGAATGGTGTGATTTGTATGCCTTGTTTGATATGGGCATTATTTTTAATTGTTTTTAGTCTTAAATCTGTACTATTTGTGACATATTAGTTTTTAATATTTATTATTGAATTAATAAAGATTGTCAATACATATTTTCCTATGACTTTTTTGTCATTGTATTCTTTTTTGCTTAACAAGTTGTTTGTGTGCCTGGGCAGAAAGCACATTCACCCAATGGGCCATATAGGACATGTACTGGCCCTGACCGTAGTTACAGCTCCAGACGTCCACGCTGCCGTGCACCTTTGAACAAACCAATAAGCTCAAGGACTGACCCACCTTCTGTTCTACATATTTATGAAGTGCTGCTACTGCTTTTTTGGAAAAGAAATTACGGCTTGGAACTCTCCATCTCGGCTCGGCACAAGCCATTATTTCTCTGAACGGTGCAGAGTCCACCATTTGGAAAGGAAGGGACTGCAGTACCAACAACTTGGACAGGAGCACGGTCAGCTTCTGCACCTTAGGATGGTTGGACACATACTGTTGTCTCTTTGCAATCGCCTCGCTGAACGACTGCTGGCGCCATGAGTAGCGAGGAGCAGGAGCATCTGGACCGGGAGATGATGGCAAAGAGAAACAGCTCCCTTCTGCAGAGGTGGTGGAGCCTTGACTGGCTGCAATGGCATGCGTGCCACTGGGCGCTGCTGCTGCTGCGGCGGCAGGATGGACCACCACATCTGAGCCACGTTTCTCCCAGGCCACTGGATGGTGACGCTGCATGTGTTGACGCAGGGCCGTGGTGCCAACGTTAGCTCCCTGGCCACGCTTCACTTTCTGCCCACAGATTCTACATATACCCATATTCGGCCCCTCCAGTGTCTTAGCAAAGAACTGCCACACCGCCCAGTATCGGATTTTACCACCAATGCTCCGCACTGAGTGACTACTACCACCACTGCCTCGCTGAGCCCCTGTGCCGCTACTTTCTTGGACCTGCAAAGCGGGTTTTCTACCCCGTGGCCACTTGGCTCCCGACCTCACACTGCTGCTACCCTGCTGACTCACGGCCACACAACCCACTTGCTGGCTGCGCCGCTGCCTGATGCGCAAGCTGACGCCCTCTTCTCCTGACGATGATGATGAAGCCCTTGCTTCACCCGGCTCCCAAGTGCGGTCGACTACATCATCATTGGTTAGTGTTTCATCGTCACTGCTGTCCTCATCACCGGTCTTGGTATGCAGAGGCTGACCCCTCACAACATGACCTCCCATGCCACTCTCCACATCTATACTTTGCCGCCTACTGCAAGAAGCAGGGGATATTGGCCCCATTTCTTCGCTGCCAAGTAGCTGCTGACTGCCCTCCTCAAATTGTTCATCCTCACTATATAGTGGCGTTGAGCCCAGACCACATAGTAAATTTCTGGCTGAGGGAACCGGATGGGACAGAGGCGGGTTGAGGACAGGTGAGGGCCGCTGACCCCCTCCCGGGCCATGCCAACTAAGGGTTGTATCTGACGTTCCCACCGACTCTTGGCTGGGGTTGTCAGATGTCATCTGGGAGGAAGTGGATGACCTAGTCAACCAATCAAGAACCATTGGGTTGCTAAACAACACACGGCCGCTAGATGACAGCGGCAGTTGTGGCCTCACCGAGTGACCCCTGCTGCGACGTCCCCTTGCTGTGCTGCGACCTGGGCCTACTTCAGGAATGTTTGTGCCACTGCCACTCGCAGCTGAAGAGCCTGCCACCTCTCTGTCTGACATACTGTTTGTTCTAAAATGTACAGACACTGTTTGATGAAGATATCTGTAGATGATAAATACACACCCTGTATTTGACTCCAAATGAACCCAGTAAAAAGCTTGGGTAACCCTTGGATATAAATTGCGCTCCACAAATGGCCAGGAAAAATTTACTTGTATGTGCCGTTTAAAATCACTGTATATTTTACTGAATATAAAAGCACAAACAGGCTTAATTAACCTTCGGAAAAAGAACGTTTCTTTTAGTGATCACAACAGCAGAACAACGCTTAATTAACCCCTGGATCTAAATTTCGCAAAAGAAATATGCTGCCAACAATTACCAGCTTTGTAGCGTGTTAAAAAGGCATGTATTTTACGGTACAGAACAACAGAAAAACTTGTAATTAACCTTCGTTTATGAATTATGCTACAGGCAAAATGTCTTCTTTGGCGGTGAAAAAGAACGTTTCTTTTAGTGACCATAACAGCAGAACAACACTTAATTAACCCCTGGATCTAAATTGTGCAAAAGAAATGAGCAACCAAAAATTACCAGCTTTGTAGCGTGTTAAAATGGCGTGTATTTTACGGTACACAACAACAGAAAAACTTGTAATTAACCTTCGGTTATGAATTATGCTACAGGCAAATTTGCTTCTTTGGCGGTGAAAAAGAACGTTTCTTTTAGTAACCACAACAG
This sequence comes from Phyllomedusa bahiana, assembly GCA_025379985.1. Classification (NCBI taxonomy): domain Eukaryota; kingdom Metazoa; phylum Chordata; class Amphibia; order Anura; family Hylidae; genus Phyllomedusa; species Phyllomedusa bahiana. The sequence goes on along the minus strand of JAODAL010011280.1, from coordinate 16,681 downwards.
CAGAACAACGCTTAATTAACCCCTGGATGTAAATTGCGCAAGAGAAATGAGCAACCAAAAATTAAGTGGTATTTGGATTGTAAAAATGCTGTTTCTTTAAATGAATACAACAGCAACATTGGATATTCAATGTGCTGTGAGCAGATAGCATTAAAATGTAGATGCAGCTGCATTGAACGCACGCTGGACTTCAGAATTAGACGCACAAAATCAGAATTAGATCGTAAGAGAAGTAGTCTCTGAGACAAGCTGAGACTCCCCCCAAAAATCACTGTATAAAAATGAGTTCTTTAGTATCAGCTATCATAAGCAGCCGCGGCAGCACCTTCCCTGCTCAGTACAGTGAGAGCGGTATGAGCTCCCAGCGTCACACCCGGACTTATATAGTGCATTGACGTCACAGAATCCCGCCGGTCTCTGATTGGCTTCATCTCTGCACATGTCATATAGGCTATGCCTTTCTTCCTCCCAGAGTTCTTTGCCCCATGTAACGCCATGTGCTCGCAGCCATTTTAGCAATCAAAAGCACACTTCGTTCCCGCGAAGTACCCGAAACTTCGACTTTGTTCAGAACCGAAGTTTTCTTGAAATTCTAAACGAAGTCCACTTCGTTAGAATGAATTCGCCCATCTCTACTTGCAGGCACTGCTAGTTTTAGGCTGATCTCTCACCCTCCTCATGATCAAGGATACCCCACAGGGTGAGATTTTGCATGGTGCCCCAGATCGTGTCGATTGACAGACATTTTGTATTTCTTCCATTTTCTTACTTTTGCATCAACAGTTGTCTCCTTGTCACCCAGTGTCTTACTTATGGTTTTGTAGCCCATTCCAGCTTTGTGCAGGTCTATGATCTTGTCCCTGGCATCCTTAGAAAGCTCTTTAGTCTTGCCCATGTTGTAGATGTTAGAGTCTGATTGATTAATTGAGTCTGTGGACAGAAGTCTTTTATAAAGGTGACTCTTTAAGACAGCTGTCTTTAATGCAGGTGACAAATTGATTAGGAGCATCTAACTGGTCTGTAGGAGCCAGAACTATAAATGGATGGTAGGGGAGCAAATAAATGTATTTAATTTATACAATGTGATTTTCTGGATTTTATTTGGGATATTCTATCACTCAATGTTAAAATTAACATACCTTTAAAATTATAGACCGTTCATGTCTTTGTCAGTGGGCAAACTTACAAAATCAGCAAGGGATCAAATACTTATTTCCCTCACTGTACATCCCTTTGGCATAAACCACCAAGGAGAATTACTCTTGCTTTAGTATTCACATATACCAATTTTCAAGTCCAGTCATGCATGCTAAAGAAGTTTTGCCATGTAAACTTCAGCTTCTAGTATAACAGTGAAATGGATATGGTAGGAGTTGTAGTTTAAAACTGGAGTATTTGAGAACTTACAAGTGATCACTGTAATGATGGAACATAGTCAGAGGCAGAAACACAATGATATTTAGTGACTAACAAGTGACGTCTTCTTTGGAGCTGTTCCTTTTCTTTTTCATGTAGCACAGACCGCCATGACCTAATCCAGCTACATCTCTATTCTCTAGAGTTGGGACCCATACTTGTCATAGGCAAGAAGTAATATGAGCGCCATCTTGATACACTCTTCTTTATATACAGTATTTAATGCAGAATGGTGTAAAAGGGATCATGAAACTTAATGGTCAAATACCCTATGGACAATGCATTTATAAGTTAAAAAAAATGGTTTAACAATATAAAAAATAAAAACACTCCCTTTTTATATCTTCCAACTAGAAAAATATAAAAAAAAATAAAACCGTTACAAATAATTTGCATCTCCACATCCAATTAAAATATAACATCATGTATCCCATCTGATGAACACCATAGAGGAAAAAAAATTCCCAACATCCAGTTGAATTTTTTTTTTTTTGTAATTCCATGTCCCCCAAAAATTGGAATAAAAGAAGATCAAAAAGTTGCATGCATCCTAAAATTGTACCAATAAAAAATAAGCAATCATTCAGGTCCATAGATGAAAAAATCTAAAAAGTTATTGAATGCAGACAATAGTGCTAAAAATTGAGAATGTTTTTATTTTTTAAAAGTATGAAATTGGCATAGTGCATAGTGCTGACCTGCAGAATACAGAACACGTCATGTTGACCGAACAGTGAACTCCGTAAAAACGAAACCCCTGCAAATATGGCGCTTTTTTTTTTCATATTCCCCTTTATATAGTAGTTTGGGGGGTTTCCAGTACATTCTATGGTACACTCAAGGGTACCATTAAAAAGTACATTTTGTCACACAAAAAACAAGCCTTCATATGTTTATTTAGATTGAAAAATAAAGAAGTTATGGCTCTTGGAAGGCAGGGAGGAAATGAATGCAAAGAAAAAAAAAGTCCGAACCTTTAGAGATCAATGCTGCAAACTGTGGTCCACTGGTTATTCACCTCTCCAGGCTCCAGTTTTGCTCTGGCAGCTGTTTACTTCTGGCACTGATCATAGATGATGAGTGTAGGCAGAGGGTAGAAAAGATTGTTCATCTGTAAAGGGATTTGGAAAACCCGTTTCTCTATTTTTGAGAGGGTCATTCGTTCATAAACGGTTCCCAGGAATTAGAGTAAATGTTGGGAAACCTATGAGACCCCTAGCTTAGGGATCTGGTCATAACTGTAACCATCGTGACTTCTATACCTCTGCCACTGGTCACATTTTTACTTTTATAGGTAAAAAAAAAGCTAGAAATTAAAGGATTTACTTATTAGAAGCTTCTGGTTCTGGTTTTCTATTTTTTTAAGTAATTTTACAAAAAATATAACAAAAACTGGGGGCATTAAACGGGGAAAAGCCCCAGTCAACTCATAAACAAAAAAAGGAAAAAACAGGAAAAAGCGGGGAGGGGTTTAAAAAAAATTAAAAACTGTGTTTTTTAAAGTGATATGATGTGATGAAGAAAACACTGAACTCCTCCTAAGCACTTCTGACTTTTTTTAAGGTAAAGTTTGAACCGATAACATTGTATCGAAGGCCAAGATAATTTTTGATGCTTTATAGTATTATTTTATCCAAGAAGGAAACACATAAAAATGAAAAAAAATGGTATGGATTATTCTTCTAATACTGATGCATTAGAAATTTAACAGAATATAGCCACAACCTTTTCATAAATATTAAATTTATATTAGAAAGCACGATACCCCTTTTTTCCCTTTATAAAATTAAATAAAAAAATACTGTATGTCACATATAATTTCAAGCCCTTTTTTTCTGCTTTGGGAAATTACTAGCAGCGGGAATTTAAAAAAAATTTGAAAGAAAAATTTTTTGAAATTTTAAAAAAAGGGGGATTAGTGTTGAGGGTTGCGTTGGCTATCGGGGGTCGTTCGTTATCAAATAGTGGGGCCGCTATCGAAAAGGTTTTTCGATAGTGATTTTTCGATTATGCGCGATGCCAATTAAAGTCAAATGGGAGGGCAACAAAAACCTTAAATTATTACCCCCAAAAAAGGGTGGAGAAGCTAAAATTTAAACCCCCACAACTTTTCAAATGGAAAAGGGTGTACATTTAGGAAACACACTTAGGTTATAAAATTTCACAGAAAAAAAGTCACAGGCCCTTTTTACTATCCCTGTTTTTTACCACACCCCTGACCCTTTAAAAACCGGGGAATCACCCAAAAATTTAAAAAAAGTGCCAGAAGGCGGGGGTATGTTTTTGAACCATCTGTTACTTAAAACTGGAATTAAATTATCCCTGCCCGGGAAGGCAGAAATGACCCAAACCAAACCTGCATGCCCCCCCCACTTTAAAAAAATTTGCCGCAAAAAAGGGAGTCTTTCAACCACCATTTTAGTTGAATTTGGACATTGACTTTCCCTTTGCCCGGGGGCCACAGCATGGCCCCAAACTGCATGACCCCACATTTAAAAAAAGTCCCGGAAATAAAAAAGGGGGTTTTAAACCAAAAAAATTTTTGTTTCACTGGACGGGATTTATACCTTTTGGGGGCCACAGCTTTGGACCCCCAAACTCCCTGCCCCCCACTTTTTAAAAAATTTGCCGGGAAAAAAAAAGGAGTTTTTCAACCACCATTTTATTTTAAAAACTGGCTTTTTGACTTTTCCTGCCCGGGTCAAACCCATGGGGCCCCAACCTGCATAAACCCCCAAACATTTAAAAAGTCCCGGGAAAAAAAAGGAGTTTTTTAAAACCACCATTTTATTTTGGAAAGGGACATTGACATCCCTGTCGGGGCCCACAGTTGCCCCGGGGCCCGGGAGTTACGTGGGTGCGGGAAAACCCCCATCAAATTAACACGCGGGTTTAAAAATTTGGCCCCTGATGACGCGCAACGAAAATGTCGTGTGAAGAAGGTGGGGAAGCGGAAGTTTTGAGAAACCAAAGCCTTCCCCTGTAAAAAGGGTCAATCCCTGGGTAGGGGTTGCCCCCCCTTTATAAAGTGGGGGGAAAAAATTGGTTTTCATTTTGGTTTTTACTGGTGGTTAATGCTCCTGTTACCCCCGGTGCCCTTTATCTTGGCTTTCTTTTTTCTTTTTTATAAAAGTGCGGGAAAGGAAAATTTGGTCTTGTATTTTGGTTCTCTGTCCGTGCTCCATACCCCATGTCCTTGAATAACTTCATTGGTCAATTTTTTCCTGTACCCCCCTTGTAAAATTTTAGGGGAAAATTTTTTTTACAGCTATTTTGTACACCAGTTTTTTAGTACTTTAATTCTAAAAAAACACTTTTTTAAAAATAGGAGGGAATCCCACCTGTTTTTGTTTATTTTTTTTTTCATTGAAATTAAAATTTGGGTTGTCCAAAAATGGGGATTGATAGCTATGAAAAAAAGATCTTCCCAAAAAAAAAATTCATTTTGAATATGTGCCCTTTAAAACAGTGTCCTCCCTATTCCTTTTTTGGGACAGCCCATCCCCCCTTGGCCACTTTGACAATTGTGAAGAACAAATGTTGTTAGAAACAAAAATTTTTTTTAAAATTAGGACCTGTAGAAATGCTGCATGTCACAGAAAAAATTCCCCCAAAAAAATTAAAAGCAGGGCCCCTTGAGCCATTTTGGTCAATTGTGAAAAAACCCAAATGTCTGTTAAAAAAACCAAAAAATTTTTTTTAAATTTGGACCTGTGGGTTTTTGCTTTTTTTAAAAAAAAAGCATGCCCCAAAAAATTAAAAAAAATGACTTCTCAGCCACTGTTAAAAATTGGGTGAGGGAGAAATCCCACTTAAAAGCCACTTTTTTCTGTTACAAAGGCCCAGGGTTTATTGCTTTTATCTCACAGCTAATGACCAAAAAATTATAAATATGATTTTCTCCCCATTTTAAAAAATTGTGAGGGAGAAATGCCATTGGGAACCCCACTTTTTCTTTTCCCAAAGGACCTTGATTTTTGCTGTATCTCACAGAAACATGACCTCAAAACCATGATAATGCGAAAAATTCTAAAGAAAAAAAGTGGGGTAAATGTAATACGGTTTTGTCTTTAAAAACCTTGTTTTCTTTTTACGTTCCTACAGAAAAACCCAAGAAAAAATGAATGTTGGGAAAAGGGGAAAAAAAAATTGCAGAAAGAAATGATCTTTTAAAAAAAAGTTTTCAAGGGCCCATTTTTTTTGAAAAGGAATGTGAAGAAAGACTCGCAATTTAATCGGTGCCCCGGGGCCCCAATTGGGGGGCCAAACTTCATCAGAGTTTCCATGCCTGATTAATTTTGATGAAAGTCAAACGATCCACATTTTCTGGGGAAAAACCCGGATGGTTTGTCTTTAAGGGAATCCTCCGCTGTGGGAGGCCCCGCCCCAGATATGACGCTGGCTGCTGGGCGGGGAAAAACCCCCTCTATGGGTGACGAGCCAGTTTCGGGCCATTCGTCCATTTTGGATCCCCAGAAGGTTTTTTGGGGTAGGGGGAAAAAATGCAAAAAAATCGGTGGGGAACGCAGATAGTCTTTGCCCAAAATCTTAATGTTTCTCTGTGTGTTGGTTGTGTGCCCTGCTTTGCTTGCGTTGGTGAGGGGGGAAAACAAAGATTTGCCAGAGGCACCCATTTGGTTCGGCCACCTTGCCTGCTCTCCCGCTCGCCTACTTGGTTTTCTATGCCTGTCACGTCGTGATGTTTTTCCCCACCGTGACATTTGGGGAACGTGAAGCAGAGGGAAACAAATTTCTCCGTTGACCCAATCAGCAAGGTCCCCCATTTCCTGATTTTACTCTCTTTTGGGGGGGGGTTGGAAGGAAAGTGTTTGTTTTTTTGGTTTTGTACCGGGGTCCAGGGGGGGGGCCCAAACTGGAAAAGTTGTTCATTTTGAGGGCCCTTAATGCGGGGAAATCTGTTGGAGGAAAGGGAAGCACCCAAGCACTCATGGGAGGATGGAGCCTTGATTTCCCAACCCTCGGGGTTTTCGGGGGGGGGCCTTTTTAGAAAACCCTGTTTTTTCCCTCATTTTCCCTCCCCCGCCCCCAAAATTCGCGCAACCTTTTTTCAAGGCAGGGACGTGGGTTTAACCACCCGGTTTTTTTAGGAAACCCCCTCCTCCTCCTCCTTCGTTTGCCCCCGGCACAGCTTAAACCCACGGGCCCAAAACTTGCCTGAGATAAAGCACCCGGGAGAGTGATGCCCACCTTGCACTATTCGGGGACCCCGAACATGCCAAAATGAAGGACCGATGAAATTGTGAAACTGTGGGGCCCTTGGGGAAATTTGACGGAGAAAAAGGCTCCGTGCCCGAAACTGTGTCCGTTTCCCTCCTCCGTGGCTGGGGGACCTGTTTTTTTCGAGTATCCAACGATGTTCCAGAACAAAGATCACCCTATCCCTAAATGTTGACGGGCATTGCCCCGCATAAATTTTTTTGGTGGCTTTTTAAAACTGGAAAGGGAGGGTTGCGGGAGCTTTTTCACCTGCCCCAAATTCGGTGGTTCAACACCCCGAGGTCCTTTTCCCGCTGCTTGCCCCCGGCCATGTGTCATTTTTAACTGCGTTTTTTTTGGCCCCATTGCGCTGCTGCCCCCAATCGCGGAGCAGGGTGGAGGGGGGGGAATTCCAGGTTTTTTGCCAGGGTAAACAATGAGAGGGTTTTAAACGGGGGGGCCGAAGCTGCGCTGCAACGCACCCAGGCGGGGACAAAAGGCGGGGGTTTTAAAGGAACGGGGAAGTGCAAACTCAGCCCTCAAGCCTTTTTCCCAGCAGGCGTCCAGCCCCGGGGGTTTGCTTTTAGAAATTTCTGGACGCAAGGTTCTTGACTTTTGGCCAGGCAAGGGATTGCTCCACCCTTTCCCGATCTTAAGGGCGGGCCAGCAGATTTCGCCCGTTATGCACACCACCTTGCCTGGAAACAAGGTTTTTGTCCCCCAAACCCAAAGCCCCCCGGGTTTCTCTTTTGCTTAGAGCCGTCCACAGCTCCTGCCCGGGTGTGTGGATGGTCAAAAAGGCAGTTTTAATTTAAACTGGCCTGGGCTCTGGGAAAGTGATGCCACCGGAGGACCTTGGGGAAAAGGGGCCCCTTGCACCATCCCTGTGGTTTGAAGAGCGTGCCCCGAGACTGAGACCCCACGTCCCCCCCGAGACACCCCACCCAGCTCCCCCGGGTGATTGTCCCAGAGATATAGGGCCCTTTTGGCCTGTTACTAGTCCTTTGTGTCGGTGGTGAGAGGGGATTTTTCCCGGACAAAAGATGCGGGACAACGCGCTTGAAATTTTAGATGACACGTGGTGGCCAGGGCAGGGGCGGCTTTTTTGGCAAAAGGGAAAAGCCTGCTCGGATCTGGTATTGGGGGAAGGGGGCCCTGACTTTGGGGGAACCCCTCTGTGTCCACCAGACGGGAAAAAAGGGAAAATTTCCAAGGCCAAAAAAGCCTGGGAATGCCGACATTAAAGGGTTTTGGGTTTTGGGTGGTTTGGGTTAAAGTGTTTCTTCTGCCCCCCAAACCTGGGAAGGGCAGAAAGGGTGGCTTTCTAGACTGGCCGCTGTCGGCGTGCAGGGCGTCCAAAATGGCGGAAGGGAAAAAGGGGGGAGGGGTGGGTCCTTTTTTGGTGGTGTGGGGGGTACTCGGGCGGGTGGAGGCTGAAAGCGGAGGCTTTACCCCGATCATGACTTGAGGGGACATGGGCCGTGAGGATGGGTTGGGTTTTTGGGGGAGGAGGAGGAGGGGGAGGGCAGAGGGTGTTTACAGTTTGGGGTTTCAGGGCCCCGGGTCGGTTGGGCCCTTTTTTTGGCCCCAAATGGGTTTCCCTTTAAAATTTTAACTATCTTTGGGTGATGTGACTTTTTCATGTTTGGGGGTGGTTTTAAACCCCTTAAAAGGGGGTTGCCTCTCTTATGTGTTTAGGCCAAAAAACGGCCAATATGGGCATCGCTGGGTGAATCAGAGGCTTGCTAAATGAAAGGGCCCCGGCTTGAGAGGGGCCCGGACCTTTTTGACGGCGATAAGGGGAGCGGGGGGGTTTTCGGGAACCCCTGGCGGGGGGAATCATTTCGGGGGACTTTCTTTCGAAGCCCGCTCCCTTTTTTATGGGGGGGACCCCATTGGGCACTACCCCATCGTCTTCCTCCTCGCCATGATGAAGCGCTCGCAAGCCCAAAATTTGGGAAAAGAACCCCGGATGGGTCCGCAATGGTTTGTATCCCTTTATCATCATCAACACAGGTGGGTTGGTCGTCCTGACTTTCTGCATCCCCCAAACTGCGGGCTACAAAACAAAGGGGCACCCGCAAGGGTTGCCCAACGGGCCCCGGGATTTTTTTCGATTGACCCGGTTCCTTCACCTCCCCTGATGGCATTTAGTAACTGGGGGGTAAAAGCAGGGTAAAAACTTTCCTCTTGATTTTTAACAAAGCCTTTGACCCCCAACCCCAAATTTTTTCATCAAAGGGGGTCTTTTGACAATGGATTATCCACCCGTTTGGGGGGTACACGGGGTTGAATTTGGGCGGGTTCATGTTGGACGGGGTGCTGATGATGTGGGTGATGGGAAATTTTTTGGGGCCCTGACTGCGAGGACCCAGGAGGTTTAAAACTGCTAGATTTCAGGTTGCATTTAAAACCCCTGAAGGGACAGATTGGGGGCGAAAGTTCGTCACTTAGATTCACAGGGCCCCCCGACCCCGCGATGACAGGTGACGGTCCTTTCAACTTTACGGTCCGTGGCATGGGGTTGTCGCCAGCCTGGAAGGAGCACCCTTTTCTTTTTACCTTACCTCCCTGTGCTTTCCCCTCTTTTTCTCGCTTACCACCCGCATTTTGTCCATGTTCAGAAATATAAAAATTTTAGAAAAGGGTTTTGGAAAAAAGTTTTGGAAAGTCTCTTATTAAAAAACGGGAAATTTACAGCTATTCTCAAATCCCTCTAATCCAAAAAAAAAAATTTTTTGGAATTTTAAATTTAACTGCAAGGTGTTATTTAACAAATCTGGGGCTGGGCAAAAGTCCAAAAAAAAACGTAAATGTTTTTGTTTTGATAGGTTAAAAGGTATTTTTTTCACCTTTCAAATTTACCTGTGGTGAATATTTGAAAATTTCCCGTTTTAAGATTTACGTAGATGTGCGTCAATGGGAAAAAGTGTGGGGTGCGCAAAAAATCAAAAAAAAAAGTAAAAGGGGTTTTGTTTTGATATAAATTTTAAAAAGGTATTTTTTTCACCTTTCAATTTACCTGTGGGGGAATATAGAATTTTCGGGTTTTAAAATTTTCGTAGATGCTGCGTCAATTTAACAGTTGGGTTTGGGGGGCGCAAAAGTCAAAAAAAACACGGAAAAAGTTATGTTTTATATATAAACGGTTAAATTTTTTTCACCTTTTTTCCCCAAAAAAATTTACCTGCGGTGAATATTTGAATTGCTGTTTTAAGATTTACGTAAAATGCTGCGTCAAAAGAAAAGGCTGGGGCGCAAAAGTCAAAAAACACGTAAAGTTATGTTTTGATATAATTTTTCGTTTTTTTTTGCAAATTTTTAATTCACCCGTGGTGAATATAGAATTTTCTGTTTTAAGATTTACGTTTTAAAGCCCGCGTCCCAAAGAACAGGTTGGGTGGGTGCGCCCAAAAAACCAAAAAAACGTAACTGTTTTTGTTTTGATATTAAAAAACGGGATTTTTTTTCACCTTTTTAATTCCCCTGTGGTGAATTTTTGAATTTTTGTTTTAAGATTTACGAGATGCTGCTTCAAAAGAACAGTGCTGGGGGCCCCAAAAGTCAAAAAAAAACTAAAAATGTTTTGTTTTGAAAATAATAAAAAGGTTTTTTTTGCCCCTTTCAATTTTACCCGTGGTGAATATTGAATTGTGTTTTAAGATTTCGTAGATGCTGCGGGGGCCAAAGAAAAGTGCTGGGTGCACAAAAATCAAAAAAACACCCTAAATGTTTGTTTTGAATAATAAACGGTAAATTTTTTGCACCTTTCAATTTTACCTGTGGTGAAAAAAGGGGAAATTTCTGTTTTAAGATTTACGTAGTTGCTGCGTCCCAAAGAAAAAGTTTTTGGGTGCGCAAGTCAAAAAAACAAGTAAAAATGTTATGTTTTGATATAATAAACTGTATTTTTTGCACCTTTCCAAATTTACCTGTGGTGAATTTTAGAATTGTGTTTTAAGATTTGTAGATGGCTGCGTAAAAAAACGGGGCCCGGGTGCGCCAAAAGTCCCCCAAAAAAACGTAAAAATGTTATGTTTTGATTAAAAAAAAACGGTTTTTTTTGCAACCCTTTTAATTCACCCGTGGTGAATATAGGGAATTTTCTGTTTTAAAATTTACGTTTGATGTGCGGGCCCAAAGAACATTTCTGGGTGTGCAAAAGTCAAAAAAACCCCCCAAGTAAATTTTTTTGTTTTGATATAATAAAAGGTTTTTTTTTTGACCTTTCAATTCACCTGTGGTGGGAAAATAGAATTGCTGTTTTAAGATTTACGTTTGATGCTGCGTCAATGAAAAGTTGTGGGTGCGCAAAATTCAAAAAACACGTAAAAAGGGTTTTGTTTTAATATAATATTTGGTTTTTTTTTGCACCCCTTTAAATTCACCCGTTGGGGAAAAATAGAATTTTCTGTTTTTAAAATTTAGTAGATGCCCGGTTTTAATGAACGGGGTGGGGGCGGGAAAAAAATCAAAAAAAAAAGGTTTAAATGTTATGTTTTGATATAATAAACGGTATTTTTTGCCCCCTTTTAATTCAAAAAGTGGTGAAAAATAGAATTGCTGTTTTAAGTTTTTCGTAATGCTGGTCAATGGGAAAAGTGCTGGGTGGCAAAAGGGCAAAAAAAAAACGTAAATGTTATTTTTTTGATATTTAAACCCGGGATTTTTTGAACCCTTTTAATTCCCTGTGGTGAATTTTAAAAAATTGCTGTTTTAAAAATTTACGTAGATGCTGCGGGCAATGAACAGTGTGGGTGCCGGGAACCCAAAATCAAAAAACGTAAAATGTTATGTTTTGGGTATAATAAAAAGGTATTTTTTTGAAACCCTTTAATTTAAACCCGTGGGAATTATAATTGCTGGGTTTTTTGATTTGTTTGTTTTTCCCTTTAATGAACCGTGTGGGTGCGGGAAAAGTCAAAAAAAACGGGAACTGTTATGTTTTGATAAGGGGAAACCCGGTTTTTTTTTTGCACCCTTTCCCAAATTTACCCGTGGTGGTTAAAAAGGGTTTGATGTTTTAAGATTTTTCGTTTGATACTGCATCAATGAAAAAGGCTGGGTGGCAAAAATCCAAAAAAAAACCCTAACTGTTTGTTTTTTATATAATAAACGGTATTTTTTGCACCCCTTTTAATTCCCTGTGGTGAAAATAGGAAAATTTCTGTTTTAAGATTTTTCGTAGATTCTGCGTCAATGAACAGTGTGGGGGGCGCAAAAATCAAAAAAACCTAACTGTTTTGTTTTGATATAATTAAAAGGGGATTTTTTGCACCTTTCAAATTTACCTGTGGTGAATATAGAAAATTTCTGTTTTAAGATTTCGGTAAATAAAAAACGTTAAATTTTTTATTTTGGGGAGTTGGGGGATGGCAAAAGTCAAAAAAAAACGTAAATGTTTTGTTTTGATATAATTTAAAATGTATTTTTTTGGGCCCTTTTTAATTCCCCCTGTGGTGATATAGAATTGCTGTTTTAAGTTTTTTAGTTTTGCGTCAATGGGAAAAGTGCTGGGTGCGCCCAAAAATCAAAAAAACGTAAACGTGTTTTTTTTCGTCGATCACTGGGATTTTTGGCAAAAAAACAACCTGTGGGGACTACAAGATTGCTTGGGTTTTTAATTTAAATTTCAATGTGGATTATAAACAAAAAGTACAGGTTTTTAATGGGTAAAATTTTAACACCTTTTCTTGAAAAAAGTATTTGATAATAAAAGTGGGTTTTGCAAACTAAAAAAAGAGGACCTGCAAATTTCTTGAAATTTTGTTTATCCCAAATAAGTTCAGGCTGCCCAATTTCCGGAAAATTTTTAAAAGCAAAAAATTTTTATTAAAAAAGTTTTTCCACTTTCAATGTCTACCCCTAAGTTTGGTGAAAATTTATCCAGTGTTCTTTATAGATAGGTTGTCTGTGTTCGCCCGCGGGGGCCCCCCACCCCCCCCTCCCACCCCCGTGAATTTACAGCGGTAGGTGGCTTTAAAAAATTTCTAGCTAAAATACATAAAAATGGGTTTAAATCTCTAAAACTAACTAAAAATTTGGGAAAGGGTCACAGCTAATTGTTAGAGGTTTTTTTTTGGGGCAGGGAAAAAAGGGGCTTAAATTTTGCTGAGCTGTTTGGCCACCGGAGAGCGAAAGGGCCCTTTCCCCATGAGAAAGTGAGAGGGCACTTTAGGCTGGTAAAAAAGGAAAGCTGTTTATGTAAAAGAGGGGCCCTGTGATTTTTTCCCGCCAAACGAACCTTTAAAAATCCCGTCATGGGCGTGGCCCCCACAATCTCACCCCGCTTATTTTTAATCTCATTTGCTGGCCGCCCAAAAATTTCAGGAAGCGCCCAAAAAAAACGCGATTTAATTTTTTTGATGCACAGTTTTTTAACCCTTAAAAAAAAAAATTTTTGCCCTGATCTGGGAAAAATTTTGATCACCATAAAAACCTTGCCGATTTCAACTTTGTCGATAAAAATCGCTCAACACTAAAGGCAATCAATTTCATAAAATGACTCTTGAAATTAAATTGTATCTTGTAGGAGAAAAGTAAAAAAAAAAAAAACACAACAACAATGCCCTTGTCTATAGGGTTGTGACATAATACCAAACACAGACAGTGGACAAGAGAGGGGTAGTTTCTAGAAATAATACATTAAATCTAACTGTTTTCAAAAGGGGCATTCTGGGCACAAAATACATGTTGTGATGTAGGTTGTAATGAACCTGAGAGTGGTGGATGACATAGTAACTTAAAAAGCACCTAAGTGAGAATCCTTCTGTCATGTGCTGTCACCTCATGTCCTATACCAAGCATAAATGTTGTCTAAATTTTGTCCAGAGAGATGATTTGATAAAGTTAATCAAAAGAAGATTTCTAGTTTGAAGGAATCATTTTCAAATACCAAATATTAGAAAAATTCTGAAAAAGGCTCTGTTCACATCTACATTGGAAGTCTTCATCATGGTTTTTTATTAAAAATCGAGAAAAATCGGGTCGTATGCAGTGATTTATTTATTAATTTTTGTTCATTCAATGAAACCATGAAACCATGACCAAAATCAAGCAGATCCCATTTTAGTCAATGAGGTCCTCCAGCACTTTTGTTGTCATGTGGGAAATCCTTTAATTTTTTTTGTTCTGATGTATTAGATGTAGGGCAACATGTATGATTTTTGGTGCTTAGATGCCAGTTTTTATGCGCATAATAATAGTGTAGAATGTGCCTGAATCTGCTCTACTGTGGGTCATAAATCAGGCGCATTCTAGCGCAGAAACGACACTTCTGGCTCAGGTAAACCACTTTGAAAGTGGTCTACCTGTTCCAGCAGTAACGTGCCTTGATTTGCTGTACTGAAGCTATAAAGGTGTAGCTTCGTATGGTTCTAGTGCGACACTCCTCCAACATGCCCCCCGAGATTAGGCGCATTACAAAGTGCCACGGCGCTCTGTAACGCGCCTAATATCGGAGTGTGGGTGTTTTACAAATATAGCGAATGGGGCTGCAGTAGATTTCCTTCATACATGTCTCCCATAGTGTCTACAAAAAGTGTCTCTCATTTTGGAGACCCCAGCATGCCTTGGAATTACAAAGACAAGTTATTGATTTTAATCTGAATTATGTAATGCTTAACCTCCTCAGTATTATCCTATTTTTGGAGCTTTGAGGCTGAAAGTTTTAGTTTTCATTGGCACCATTGTGGGGTTTCCTTTTTTGTGTGGAGATGGAAAAATGAGCTATAAATGTAGCGAAAGTAAACTTAATAAACAACCCACCATGATATCAAGGCACAGAATGCTATCTCATCTTTGTTCAGTGATTTTCAATGCCTTTGGTTTAGAGATATGAGCAGATAATACAAAAGCTGATGTCTCTACCCTGTGTCAGTCACTGCACTGCTTGTCCATTCAGTACAGAATACAACATAAACTCATCACTCTCACCCATAAAGCTCTCCACAGTGCTGCACCCCCTACATCTCCTTCCACATCTCTGTCTACCACCACACCAACAATCTCCGCTCAGCTGCTAATATCAAGAAAAAGTCCACAATCATACGAAACTACAATTCACATCAGCAAAATTTCACATGTGCTGCATCGGTTCTCTAGAACATACTACCCCATGTGATCAGGCGCATTAACAACCCTCAGAATTTTAAATGCTCTTTGAAAACTCATTTTCTTGGACAGGCTTACAAAGACCAATAATTTTGAACCCTCCCAAATTCTGTCACACACATTCATCACTTCCAGCTCTTGAGCACTCATAGGCACTTATCCGTATATAGTTGTACGGTCTGGATGGCAGGTTCATCCACTTTTTTATGTAAACTACCTCATATTTATGTAACATGGCTGGACCATTGTAAATCAAGCATTTCTCACCCTCTATCTCACCCTTACACCCTAATAGATTGGAAGCTCTTTGGAGCAAGGCCCGCACATCTTGGGCCACATGTATGAGAACTGTCTAGGTCTAAAATTCACTTTGTTTTCCGTCGCAACCAATCAGAGCGCCCCTCTCATTTTTCCCTGAGCACTATATGAAATGAAAGGGGTGCTCTGATTGGTTGCTATGGGAAACAAAATGAATTTTAGACCTAGACAGTTTTTATACACGTGGCCCCTTGTGTCTGATCTGTAAGGTGTGAAAACCGACAAGCAATACTCTCCCATAGACATCAATGGAAAATCCATGCAGCAGTCCACACTGCACAGATTTTCCGCCAGACAGTTTTTAACGCCACTGGCGGTCCAAAAAGCATGTTCATTCTTCCGCCTGGTATTCGGGTGGAACATGAACATCTGGTTGCGAAGGGAGACGGCTTGAGTCCACAAACTGCGGAGAAAGCCACCCCCCATGTGCCAAAAAAGACAAAATACCTGTCGACATTTCCGACCAGTATTTGGTCTTAACCATGTAAATGCATCCTAATGTTTTTTTAACTGTGAAATTTTTTGGTTTTTTCTGATTTATCCCCTTTAAATTAAAAAAGTGCTGTGAATATATGGCGCTTAAAAATAGAGGATGATGATGATGATTATCAGTATTAGCTGCTACATCTGTATTCTGCAATTTTTTGGGGGTGATTTGCTTATGCTCTTTATTATGTTGTATAGATAATAGCTTTAGTCTATGCTTACTACAACTGTAGCAATATCAAATATGAATTTTTTAAAAAATTTTTTATTTTTGAAGGGTTAAAAGGTAGTGTTTGAGGGCTTTTTTTCTTGATTGGAATTTTCCCTACTTTACTTTTTATTAGGATACAGTACTTTTTTAGTAACGCAGGTGTATGCATAGGTGCAAAAACCACCTTTATTACCGTACCCAATTTAAGTAGGTTTTTTTTTCACTTTGTGCAGCCCAAATTTTTTTTAAAAACACACCTGGGACTTACAATAGGGTACAGAACTTTTCTAGTCACTGCGGGGTTTTTTTTATAGGTGCAAAAAAAACCTTTTTTTTATCTGACACAATTTAATTGGGTTTTTTTTCCCTTTTAAAAAGCAGGCCATTTTTGTTCAAAGACCCCCCTTGTACTTACAAAAAATACAGAAATTTTTTTTTGTCACTGGGTTATTTTTTAAAGGTGCAAAAAACCCCCTTTTAGTATCCGTAAAACAATTTAATTAGTTTTTTTTTTACTTTTGTGCAGGCCATTTTTGTTCAAAGACCCACCTTGTACTTACATTAGGATACAGAAATGTTCCAGTAACTGCTGATGTATTTCATTGGTGCAAAAAACCTTTTTTTTATCCTAACAACTTTAAAAAGCTTATTTCACTTTAAAGGCAGCCCAAAATTTTGTTCAAAGAGCCCCTTGACTTACATTATATACAGAAATTTTCTAGTAACGCTGGTGTATTCTTGGGCAAAAACCATGTTTTTTTTATCCTAAACTTTAAATAGCTGTATTTCACTTTTGTCAGCCCAATTTTTGTTCAAAGGCCACCTTGTACTTACATTAGGATTAGGATGGCGAATTGATTCTAACGAAGGGAATTTCGTTTGAATTTCAGGGAAAAATTCGGTTCGGCCGAAGTCGAACTT